>JAQZBX010019545.1:0-33711 GCA_029593785.1 Cabassous unicinctus | reverse complement strand
GCTGAAGTGGGGGGAACTGGAGGTGCACCGAGGGGGCATGGAATTGATTGCTCAGTGTGCTGTCTCGACTTCTTCTCTGGAGGCTGAAGAGCATCTGGTCTCCTTCACTGGGCGCCTTGCAACAAACCAGTTCTGAGGTTGGATCAGAGCAGGAGCGGAACATGGAGGAAATGTAGGGGTGAGAGTGGGTCGCTTAGTACAGGGTCTGCAGGACAGACCCTGTAAATAAGTTGTGAATAACGGCCAAATTCCGAATTCACCAGCCTGACCGAGGAGGGCCGCTGGCACCCAGTGACCCTTGGTGATTAATGTTAATTTCCTCTTTTAGCTAAATAGGGTTTGCTACTTTTAAGCATCCAGTCAGGTTAAACACAGATTTTGTAGTGAGGGGCATTAATTATGGACCAATTTGAAATTCAAGTGTGAAGGCTAATGATCCCTGACTCATTCAAGTCCTTGATGTTGGCACTAATCTCTGTCACAATCCAGAAATGCAGTCTTGCTTTTTATTTCCTATTTTGCTAGTCAGACACTATTCTAGTGGATTATGCTGGACCTTTCCTATGAATATATTCCTTATTCCACAAGAAGGCTGACTCTATCACTCATTCTGGAAAGTCTAATGAGGCCTCCTCACAGATAATATAACTATAGTCTCCTGCCCTTATAGTTTGATATTAATATCTCAGTGTCTCACAATATCATTCTGGAAGGACCTGCAATAATCCTTGTATAATTTTCCACCTGATGAACATCCTGGGATTCCCAGAGCTCACTCACTGAAAATGTCTTTAGGTCTATTTAGTCCAGATATAGAGGATATTGGACTCTGAGCACATCTCTGTCCAATCCTGTTAGTTTCTACCTTGTGTGTGTCCTGTGCAGGTGTTATCTTGCAGAACAGGGCTTTCCTAGGTCTGTGACCAGGTCTGGGCCCCCCTCAGCATCACAGGGTCCATCAGGTTACTGCACAGGAGTAGCTCAGTCAAAGAAAAGCTCCTGGAAAAAAGTGAGGTAGGTGAGCACAAACCTTTCTTTAAGGCAGAGGCCTGTCTGTCCATACAGAAACATGTTCTCAGACCCACCATGTCACATAGTTCTTCTCACTTCTCTCTGTACAATAGAGTCCCTTCCCTACAGATGATTCCTCAGGAAGAATTCTCAGGGTTCCTGATATCAGATTAGACTCTGACCACACCATGAGACTCCCAGAGAGAACTGGGTGTGGCTTTTCAAGCCCATCAGGCTAGGTGTCCCCATCAGAAACAGCCTGCTGTGTGCTTGGAACATGTATAACCTTAACAAGAGAAGGAGCCACATCCATGATGCGGATAAAAAGATAAGGCACTTGGATGGTGCACCTAAGGTTATGATGGGTTGTCTGCTCTTTCTGCTCTTTCTCTTGAGTCATGGGGCTCTATATGGTCAGGGTACCTAAGCCTGTGGACCAAGAATCCTGAATAGCCTGGGAGAAGAAAGATATACATGTGCACACTGATGGAACAGAAAGTGGGGGCTTTAATTTTCAATCCAGACAAAATTATCCTTCCATGGAATAATCTGTCTTTATAGTGATTAAACAATCATGCAATTTTTATTTGTGATTATTATGAATATATTTTGCCTAGTTACAGCCTGGACAGAGAATTAATTCCAGAAAATTAAATGCACACTGGCAGATTATCAGTTGAATCCAAGTTTGTTCATACTTCCAGTCTAATCCAGAAAAACAATATGAAGAAACCTAATTTATATATGTGTGTTTACAATGTAAAATAATACATATGATAACATTCCATAAATGTTTCTTGCATTTGAAATTTGAATATATAATGGCATTAATTAGATCAGATATAGTGGAAAATCCAATGGGATTAAATTCTTGTAAGCAAGAATGGGAAACACTATATCATGACAGGAATCCCCTACTTCCATGAAGATGAGCCTGGGTTTGGTTCCTACTCTGGGTGGATCTGAGCATGCCCTGCAACCCAGTCCATGAATGCATGGGGAATTTTCCACCTGACTATTTCTCATTGTGTGTCCCAAACAATAATACATGGCCAGGTCTTCAGCAGTCACATAGCTCATATTCACAAAGAAATTTTTAGACCTGTATCTTGAGGTAAAGAGTCAGATCTTGAGGGACAGAATGTATTGTGTCACTATTATAACATCTTCTATACAACCACTGCAGTCCCTTCCATGGAGGCTGGTGGATCCAACTCTACCAGAAACCACTGGCTGTGATAGAGAATCAGATTCAGAGAAACTTGATGGACAGCCCTAGTCCTGGGCCTAACTCCTGCAGCTGCACCTGTGGCAGGAAACCTGGGGAACAGCAGAACCTCAGGGATAGTGGCTGATCCCTGAGACACTCACATCTGGGAGCTGCCACCAGAAAGAGGAAGAGAACAAGGGTTTCATATTCCTGTAGATGAAGCCTGTAATTTACAGACAACATTATCCTGGCTGAGGAGGATCCTGAATTTAAGTCAATGCGTGCTGAGGTTTCATCTGTTGTCCTATATGGTGATTTCCATTTGGAGGTATCTTTATAAGTAACGGTCATTCTCTGTATCTGGAACTCCTCAGGGTGGGGGACGCTGGCTGGGCCCTGGAAGAACAGTCCCCTTCCTGGGATCTCACTTCTCCAAGTACAGGTTTTATTTTCCCAGGCCATAACACTTGCTGAAGGAGCTGATAAGGGAGCCAGATGCAGCCATGGAACAAGGATGTCTTTGACAATAAAAGAAATGTGCCTCTACCCTCATGTATATACATATATGTAAAATACGCAACACAAATACAGGACCCTCCCATCTGCCCAATAAAAGTTATGATCAATTTCTTTTGCATTTTATGTGATTTTTAGTGGCCATTTTAGAGTTTTGAGACAGAAGCTAAATATATAAACATGAATTCAGACAAACTAGGTCTCATCTGATATGTGTTATAATTCAGAATGGCATGGTTTGACTAAATTAACTTTTGTGAACATTTCTTTATCTGAAATGGCTTTTATCCAATGTATATTCAAAATTATATTAGCCTGAATTTATTCAAAACTATATTTCATGTGGTTTTCATTAGCAGAGTAGAAATTTCCATGTAGATGCTAATCACACATGCCAGGCTCCTAAACCTGTGTATTCCTAGTAATCAGTCGAGTCTGCAGGGATACCCTGCACCTCAAGAAACTCTCCTTTAGGAGGACTTTAAGGAACATAAACCTTCCTGTGAGCTGCAAATATAGGTAGCTAGTGAGCTAGTGGAAGGTCAGCAACTCATGATAATGTTAGATCAATATTATTGGTTGAATTCTGTCTCCTAAAATCTTATGTTCAAGTCCTAAATTTTGTCCTGTGAATGTGGATTTATCTGTAAATAGGGTCTTTGAAGATGTTAGTTAAAATATGGGCACATTGGATTAGTCTTGGCCCTACTCCAACATGACTGGTTTTCTTATCAGAAGGGAAGAATTTGACACAGGCAGGCCAATTCAAGGAGAACAGCAGGTGATGACTGAATTAAGAATTGAATTCTAAGGATTTCAGGCAAAATACTACTGGGTAGGAGGAGGAAGGAAATGATTCTTCCCTACAGTCTTGAGATTTCTAGACTCCAGAAATGGAAGACAACATATTTATATCGTGTTAAGCCATCTAATGGTGATACTTTTTTTCACATGATTATTTAATTTGAAATTCTGTACAAATTTTAATAGTTTAAATGGTATATGTGGCCAAATAAAACCTACATTAACAATTGATTGCTGTGTCATAGTATATTAGTCAGCCAAAATCTGTTGAAATTTATAAAGTGTATTTATTCGGGGTAGAAGCATACAGTCACAAGGTCAAAAAGCATAAGTTACTTCCCTCACCAACGTCTGTTGCCACATGTTGGAGCAAAATGGCTGCCAGTCTCTGTGAAGGTTTAGCCTGCCTCTTCCTCTAAGTCTCTGTTGTCCCAGCTCCTTCCATTCTCAGCTGTAGTCTAGCAAAATGCTTGTCTCTCTCCCCAGGGCTCATTTCTTTCTGGGCTTTCTCAGCTGTTCAGGGCTCTGGTCTCTTTAGTTGCAAATTATAAAGTGAATAGATTAGCTCTCTCCCTGGGACTCCAGCATCAAAACTCAAACTCCTCTGCTGTGTAATTTTCTCTGTGAATGTTCACTCACCAAGAGGGTGGGTATTTAACATCCTACTGATGTGGCTGAATCAAATCCCTAATTTTAATTTAATCAAGTAAAATGAAACCTCTGAAATTAATACAATCAAAGGGGAACATGCCCAGAGGAATAGACCAGTTTACAAACAATCCAATATCTAATTTTCAAATTCTTAAACAATGCCTAACTGCTACACATAGAGTCAGTGTGTCAGGTTAATTTTCCTTGCTGAGGCTGTAGACTACAGAATGGCCTGGGGAATCAGGAGTGAGGGTTTAATATACAGACCATGATTGTCCTTGGGCAATGTTGACTTATTGAACTATTAGGAGACAGGGTCATTTTACATATGGAGACAGTTCCAGAGGGGTCAAGCACTTAGCCTTAGGTCAGAGAAATAGTAGAGCCAGTGTCTAAACTTTGCCTTAGCCAGTATCATGGTGGATTTAGGTGCGGGGGGGGGTGAAGTAGAGGAGGGGACTTCATTTTTGGCCCCTGAGACTCCAAGGAAGGGGCAAGTGTGAAAGTTACTAGGAATGGGATGGAATGGAGTGGGATGGAATGGGCTGAAGCCAGCATCTTGCTGCCCACAAATCCCTGTCCAGTCTTGAACCACATCACCAGGCTGAGAGTTGTGGCTCTGTATGTGTCTCCTTATAGCTCCCAAAACCTCCCTTGTGATCAGGCCAATTGAAGAATTCATTTAATTTCCTTGATCTTCCACTTTCAGGATCTTGGAGAGCCATTCAGGCCCAATTTGGTCTGGAAAGGAACAGGGATCTCAGGGAGGTCTTTTACCTGCCCATCAGGTAAAAAGAGCCCAGGAGTTGAGAAAGGTACTCAGTGTTCCAGCCCTGCTAAGTCCTGCAGGATACAGGTCTGAGTCAACCAAGCCAGCTCTGGACTAGAGTAGGGGATTGGGAACATAGGCAGAATGACATCAGGAGGGTCAGAGGACTAATGAAGAGATGTGTCCAATGGGTCCACCCTGTGCTGCCCTCCCCTAATACTTCTTGGGATAGTGCTTCTACCAGAGGGGCAGTTGCCAATCCAATAATTTGAATAGCTGAGTCCAAGGAGCACAAGTGAAGGGAAGGTGAAAGCAAGGAAGCAGCAGCTAATGCCTCCAACTAGCTCTGCTGTTACTGGTGGGTCTCTGTTATAAACATCCCTCCCCCAGTGCTGACACATGGGCAGGGTCCTATTTCTCCTTTTATGGCATCCAGACCTGATTCTGAGGCCGTTTATTCCTCCCCTTGCCCTGTCCAAGCACTTAGACTTAGTCTATTACTACCCCCTGTCCCTGGGCTCCAACATCCACCTTCCTCCCACAAGGTCAACAGTCTGTAGGGGATGCTATCATACAGACTGTTCAGCAGGCATCAAAAGCCCTTCTACAGGGTCCAGGCTTGGAGCTGCTGGTCAACATAGTTCTTGGCCATCAGGGTACCTGTAATCATGTTGACCTGGGGATATGGT
Organism: Cabassous unicinctus; assembly: GCA_029593785.1. Taxonomy (NCBI): domain Eukaryota; kingdom Metazoa; phylum Chordata; class Mammalia; order Cingulata; family Chlamyphoridae; genus Cabassous; species Cabassous unicinctus. The sequence continues at coordinate 28,061 of JAQZBX010019545.1, read as the reverse complement.
GTCTCCCCAAGCTGGGACCCAAGAAAATCCTCCACATCCTTGTGCTGGGCCCAGATGTTCCTCTCCAACCACCAGATCACTGTCAACTGATGGTTCCTATGTGTGATGTCCTGTAGACAGGAGAATTGTGCATCCAAGAGTGCCCCACAAAATAGGGAAGGTTGGGTGGAGATTCCCACTGGGAATGGGATGCTGTTCATGCTTTTGAGGCAGGTTAGTAAAGGGTAATGAAGGAGAAGATGAGCCACAACCTTGTTTGGCAGATCACAGGGCAGGCAGACAAAATGGCTGCAAGACCTCACTAGCAGCTTGAATTGAACCCTAAGTTTACAGTTTCTCTTTCCAGGACCTCCCCTTGGCCCTGGATATTCTAAACAGTCTTCACCATTTGCCTGCACCATAGGTGGGGTAACCAATAACCACTGGGGCCCATCATTTTATCATTAGCAAGGGGGTGGAATAGCTAACAGTTTAAAAGGTAAACACAGAAGGCAGAGCACACATGGTCTGACTAGAGGAGCCCATGCTCAGTTTTGGTGTGTATTTCCATTTTTCCCATTTCTTAGCAAGCTCTGTTCTTTCTCCCATTTCCTAAATAAATTATTTTTTAATGGCCTAACTAAACTGGCATGTTCCTGAATTCATTTATGCAACATAGCAAACAACCTAGAGGAATCCAATGCTTCTCCATCTTCATTTGGTGAGCTATTGCCTGGAGAAAGTTAATTGAGTGGTGCTCCCTGACCCCTGCTGGAAATTGGTGAGTTTAAAGGCCTGTCTGTGCCCTCTTTTGGTTCTGTCATTTTTCTGGTCATTAATAAAGAGTTTATTTTATTCAAGAGGAGAGAATAATCCTTTTTATTGTCAGAAATTAAGTTCCAATTCCTAGTTGTCCTTGTTAAACTAAAAATAGAAATGTTGTAATGGAGATTTTTAAACAAGGTAACACTGATGGAAACTCCTAAGGCCCATACAACAGGCTTAGGCAATACACCGGATATGCATCTGGGCCTGACCAATCACGCCACCATAGAATGATCAAAAGCCACCTCTATTAAAGATTAACTCAAACCCCCTTAACATTGAAGGTAACTGCGAACTTTAGCTTCTGTAATATTGCTTGCTTGCTTGCTATGCTGGATATGGATAAAACAGATATGCGTTTGAAGTCTACAATTGAAGCTGCCCATTACCCTTTCTGGCGCGAGAAAATTGATGCTTTGTTTTAACTAACCTGGTATCTGAGCACGAGAAAAGTTGCTTAATCATACTGACCCTGCTAAAATTCCCTTTGAAAACCCACCGTGAGAAGCCGGGGTCGCTTCTCTCCATACTGCTGGAGGGGTCCCGGATGGCCGGAAATAAAGGTTCCTATCCAAATCACATTGTCTGGATGCTGAGTTTCTCTCAGCATCATTTGGAGGCCCCAGCGAGATTGAGTGGAGCTGGCCGCAATGAAGGATTCCAGGGGAAGGCCTCTGAGTGACGTTCCTCAGCCACAGAAACACCTCAGTCTGGCTAAGACACTCAGTGAGAAATTTGGCAATTTGGTTTGAGGAACCGCCTGGTCTGTCCTGGTGAGTCTGGTACCAGCGGGGGACTGCAGGGTTGCTGGACATGGCTCAAATCCCTCAGCCAGGCCAGATGGTGAGACGTCACGTACAGCCACTAGGTAGTCTAAAGGGGGTAGATTACATAGGTTTGTTAAGTGTTAAGTGTGTGGTGAGTTGTCTTCTGGTGTCCTGCTTGTTAAGTCTCTGTCTTGTGTTCTGTTGTACTTGTCACTATGGGTCAGTCTGCTTCTTCTCATCCTACAACACTCCTTAACTGACTTCTTAAAAATTTTCAGAAGGTCAGAAAGGCAGTGGCCGGATAAGTGGTCAAGGTCAACCCCTGGACTCTTCGAACTCTCTGTGAGTTGGAATGGCCATCCTTCAAAGTTGAATGGCCCTCTGAAGGAAACACCAATTTACCAACTGCCTACAGGGTCTGAAGAATAATCTATGGGGAGCCTGGCCACCCAGACCAAATACCATACATTGATGTGTGGATTGAACTGTTAACTGATACCCCAAAAGGGTTGAAATCTTGTCTTGCAGGTTATGCGATCCAGCCCGCGATTCAGCTCACCGTGAAACCCCATGCTAAGGGCCCAGAAATCACCGTACTCCAAGGGTAACCAGAAGAGCTAGTAGAGGAACCTCTCCCATATTGTCCCCGACCCCGGAGTCCTCTGTTCCCCCCCCCTGAACATTTGACAGCCCCTCCTGGTCCCCTCTATCCACCACTCCCTACCTCAGAGAAAACTCCCTTGGTTAGCCCTCCCAATACTCAAAAAGGGATGCCATATCAGGCACCTAAAGGAGAAGATGCAGTGCCCCTACTGCCCTTGCATCAGGCAGGCCCTGGGATAAGGGATGATGGACTCCCATTTATGGTGTATGCCCCTTTCTCCTCCACTGATCTGTACAATTGGAAGCATCAAAACCCTCTATTCTCTGAAAAACCCCAAGGGCTAATCAGCCTCCTAGAAACAATATTCTTTACCTACAACCCCACTTGGGATGATTGTCATCAGCTGTTGCAAGTCCTATTCCCCTCTGAAGAGAGAGACAGGATCTGAAGGGAGGCAGTAAAGACAGTTTTAGGCCACGACGGCTGGCCTACTACAGATCTTGCACATATTGAAAGGGTTTTTCCCTCCACCCATCCCAGTGGAACTACAACTCAGACCAAGGTAAGGAGGCTCATGAGCGGTTCTGCTAGACTCTTTTACGGGGCCTTTGAGCCACCACCCAGAAGCCTACTAATCTTTCAAAGGTAAGCGAAACTACCCAAGAGCCCAATGAGTCACCCTCAGCCTTTTTAGAAAGATTAATGGAAGCCTGTCAGAATTATACTCCAATAGACCCTGAAGCTCCTGAAAACCGCAGGGCAGTTAATATAGCATTTGTCACTCAGTCAGCTCCTGATATCCGGAAGAAGTTGCAGAGGTTGGAATGGTTTGAAGGGAAATTACTTTCTGAGTTAATAGAGGTGGCCCAGAAGGTGTTCAACAACAGAGAAGACGTAGACACCATAAAAACTAGGAAAGTAGCAAAGTTTCTATTAAGTACTATGGCAGGTGAAAGTCCATGAGCCTTTCCACCTCGGGGAGCAGCAGGGAGCCAAAGAAAAGCAAGACAAAGTAGATCTGGATTAGATAAAAATCAGTGTCCCTATTGTAAAGAAAAAGGACACTGGAAAAATGAATGCCCTCAATGCCACGCCAAAAACCAGGCCAGAATCAGCTCAAATGTACCCTTAACAGATTAACAGGGCTGGGGCTCATCAAGCCCCTTAGAGCCCATGGTAAAATTAAAGTTGGGGGCAGTCCAGTCGAATTCTTGGTCGATACAGGAGCTACATTCTCCTCATTAAAAGCTGACCCGGGTCCATATATGGCTAAATGCACCCTAATCCAAGGAGCTACCAGAAACATAGAATCCTGCACCTGGACCAGCTCCCGGACCATGGACATAGGAAAAGGTACTGTCACGCACTGTTTTCTAGTTTTGCCTGACTGCCCATACCCATTGCTGGGCCGAGATTTGTTACATAAACTACAAGCCACCATCTCCTTCCAAGATGGTGATGCTAAGCTGATGTTTGGTACATAGCCACAAACTCTTCTAGTCACTTGCCCCATCTCAGAAGAATATTTCCTAATAAACACTAAGGGGCAGTCTGCCAACAGTTGGTTGCTGCAAGAATTCCAACATCTAGTTCCAGGGGTGTAGGCTGAAACAAACTCCCACGGGCTGGCCAGACATCAAACACCGGTAGTCGTGCAACTACTGAGCACAACCACCCTAACTCGGGTCTGGCAATACCCGATTAGCCATAAGGTCAGGCTGGGAATAGAGGGGCACATTCGTCGACTGTTGGAGGCAGACATCCTCTTACATTGCCAGTCCCCCTGGAATACCCCCTTGATCCCCATGCAAAAGCCTGGCAGTACTGACTACCAACCAGTAAAAGACCTCCGGGAAGTAAATAAAAGGGTGCAGACCATCCACCCGACTGTGCCCAACCCGTATACACTATTGAGCAACCTCCACCCCGAAAACAATGTGTACTTGGTCTTGGACCTCAAAGATGCTTTCTTCTCCATTCCACTGGCCCCGGTCAGTCAACCTATTTTTGCTTTTGAAGATCCCTTACCCAACGAAGCTGACCAACTAACTTGGACTAGACTCCCACAAGGATTTAAAAATTCCCCCACACTGTTTGGAAAGGCATTGGCAAATGATTTATTCCCCTTCAAGGAGGCGCACCCGAACATCACCTTGTTGCAGTATGTGGATGAACTCCTTTTAGCAGCCCCGGACTGGGACTCTTGTAGAGCAGCCACGGTACATCTCCTGCAAGTCCTGGCCGAGTTAGGATACCGGGTCTTGGCTAAAAAGGCTCAACTCTGCTCTCAGGCTGTAACTTATCTGCGGTATGTCTTGGAAAAGGGGGAGAGACGGCTGTCACGTGATAGGATCCAGGCGGTGCTGAACATTCCCACCCCTGTCTCAAAAAGGCAGGTACATGAATTTCGGGGGCGGTGGGATACTGCCGTTTATGGAATCTAGGATTCGCCAAAATTGCCAGACCCCTTTACACAGCCATAAGAGGAAAGGAGGAACAGTGTGTCATGGTTGGAAGAACAGCAAGCCGCTTTTGAAAAGTTGAAGATGGCACTGGTGAGTGCCCCTGCCCTACCTAATTTGGCCAAAACTTTCCACCTATTTGTAGAAGAAAAATGTGGCATTAGCAAAGGGGTGCTGACTCAATCTCTTGGGTCGTGGAAACGGCCTGTAGCATAGCTCTAAAAAAAAAATAACTGGACTATGTAGCTGCTGGGTAGCCCAATTGTTTAAGAGCAGTGGCGGCTAACGCCATACTAGTAAAAGAAGTGGCCAAATTAACTTTTGGTCAAACCCTGGAAGTAATGGCCCCCCACTCTGTGGAATCTCTCCACCGTAGCCCCCCAGATTGATGGATGTCAAATGCTAGAATAACTCAGTACCAAACATTATTGTTAAACCCACCTTCTGTAACTTTCTCAAAAACTGAAGTACTTAACCCTCCAACCTTGCTTCCAGAACCAGGCTCTGCCCATGTAACCCATATCTGTTCAAGCTTGCTTGATACCTTAATGGGACTATGCCCAGACCTCACTGACATACCAATCACTGAGGCCCCACACAAGCTCTATGAAGAATGCAGTAACTTCATTAAGGATGGAGTCCAGTATGTGGGTGAAGTGGTAGTAGAGCCCCCTGTCATCATGTGGTCCCAATCGTTAAGTCAAGGCACTTCTGCACAGAGGGATTAACTTGTGGCTCTCACCCAAGCATTAAGGTGGGCTAAAGGTAAAACTGTCAATATCTACACTGACAGTAGATATGTGTTTGCCACAGTCCATGCACATGGGGCTCTCTACCAGGAACGTGGGTTCCTAACAGCTGGGGGAAAAGAAATTAAAAATGGAACTGAAATTCTAGCACTTTTAGAAGCCATATAGCTTCCCAAACTAGTAGCCATCATGCATTGCAAAGGACATCAAAAAGGAGACTCTCCACAGGCAAAAGGAAATCAGCTGGCAGGCAAAGCAGTGTGAGCAGCAGCCCTCCTGTCAGTCGCCCTGCTCCAATTATTCCCGGCTGTCCCCACTCGAGAGGTGCCAGCGTTCCAGTATTCTCCAGAAGAGGTAGATAAAGGAAAAATTCTGGGGGCCCAAACAATGCAGAAAGGGTGGCTCGTCCTGCCGGATGGCAGAATTTATTTACCAGAAACAGCTGGAAGGCAGTTGACAAAACAATTACACACTATACACATATAGGAAGCACAAAGTTAACTGAGTTACTGCAAAAAGACTTTTACTTCCAAAACTTGTCTAAAATTAGCAAGGATCTTTCAAACCGATGTGAGGTCTGTGCCAAGGTAAATAAAAAAGGAGGGATAAGAATTCCAGAAGGGAATAGGCTATGAGGATTAGAACCTGGAGAACATTGGGAAATAGACTTTACAAACTTAAAACCAGGCAAATATGGTTACAAATATCTCCTGGTACTGGTGGACACTTTCTCAGGTTGGACGGAAGCATTTCCAACCAAAGGTGAAACTGCAGCCATAGTAGTTAAGAAATTAATATCTGAAGTTACACCAAGGTTTGGGCTACCCCTAAGTGTAGGGTCAGACAATGGCCCAGCCTTTGTGGCAGTGGTGACTCAACAATTGGCTAAGGCTCTGGGAATAAATTGGAAATTACATTGTGCGATTTGACCCCAAAGCTCAGGACAGGTAGAGAGGATGAACTGCACCTTGAAAGATTCATTAACTAAGTTGGATTTGGAGCCTGGCAAAAACTGGGTGAGTCTCCTTCCCTTTGCCCTTCTAAAAAGCTAGGTGCACCCTGTATGTGAAAGGCATAACGCCTTACAAAATTATGTTTGGCAGGCCTCTACCCCTATTGCCTAAGATAGGATTCGAAAATGTGACTGAATTTGACAACCAATATCTCTTTTCCTCCCTAAAGGTTCTTGACCAGATTAGAAAAACAGTGAATGAAACTGTACAATCTGCACACTCTCCTCTTTCTGGTACTAACTTTACTCCTTTGTAGGCCCAACCGGGAGACCTAGTCTGGATATGAAAACTCCAAGCCAAAACCCTTGAACCTCGTTGGTCAGGCCCGTATGTGATGATCCTCACAACCCCTACAGCTGTGAAGGTTGTGGGAAAGAGACATTGGATACATGCATCTCATTTAAAACTTGCCAGAAAGGACGCCGAAAAACCGGACGTTAATAAGTGGACTGTCATCCGAACCAAAGAGCCTTTGAAGGTCAAGATTAGTCGGATTAAGTCAGACTAAAAATGGATGTGAGTGTAAAGTTGGCAATAATGCTGTTGTTAATTCTGTGGGCTCAGGCCACCCCATTCCGGTTAGCTACGTATGTGTGGAATGTAATTCGTGCTGGGGATGGGGAAGTCCTAAATACTACCCAGTCCATTGGTAAAAACCCTGTCATATCCTTTGATCTATGCGCCCTACTTGGGACAAACAAAAAGTTCATTCCGCGCTGACCCACCAGAACAGGCAAAAGGCTTCACTATGGGTGCAGCACCCAAATAGTAGAAAAAGCCTTAGCTGAAACTCCCTTCTACGCCTGTCCGGCTGGGGGTTCCCCGGAATGTGATGTCCTAGGAGAATATCACTGTGGACGTTGGGGCTGTGAGACCATAGCCCCTTGGATATCAGAGGACACAGACATCTCTCTGCAGAGAGGGACCCGACCAGGAAAACCCACCATAGGATCAGGGAACCCCATGCTTGTTTGCATCCTGGATCAGTTTAATAGTAAATGGGAAGGACGTAAAACTTGGGGTCTCCGATTATATGTAACTGGTAGATACCCTGGAACTGCTTTCACTATCCAGAGGGGAATTCTTAAACCTCTGCCCCCTAACCCAGTGGGGCCCAACAGGGATGTTCTCCTAAAAACTGATCAAAAACTCTCTCTGGAAGCAGAAATGGAAACTCCTGAGTTCCCTAAGCAAAGGACATTCAAGACCCCCTTGTTGTCAATGTTAACTTCAGTATTTACTTTCTTAAATGATAGCCAACCCAACATCACTGCTGATTGTTGCCTATGCCTAAACCCCCAACCTTCCTACTATGTGGGCTTAGGGGCTAAAGGGAGCATCATGCCGGAGCCCCCTTATATATTCAAAAACTTTCAGAACAAGAAAGCTGCACACAGTGCCGGTGGGGTCATGAACCTATCCTCACGTTAGAAGACTTGCAAGGTAATGGAACTTTGTTTTGCTTCTGATTCAGTAAAACTAAATGGATCCTTCCTTAGCCCTCACTGTTCCTCAGTGATAGTAGCCAGCCAGAGCGACAGTTCATACTATTGGAAAGCCCCTAATAGCACTTGGTTTGCCCGTACACAATGCATTACTCCATGCCTTTCCTCCCAGACTCTATCATCATACAAGTCTGGGGAGAATCCTGTGTTCTGCATTTTAGTCCATATTATCCCACAAGTGTACTGGTATTCAGGAAAAAGCAGACATGAGCATGTTAGTGCCCTAGGCCGCTACAAATGGGTAGTACCCATCCTCGTTCTCATTCTAGTCAGCCTTAGAATAGGAGGGTCAGCTGCTGTAGGCACTGCTGCTCTAATTACAGGGGAATAAAATTTTAAAATTCTCGCCTCGCAAATTGACTCCGACTTAAAAGAGTTGGAAAAATCTGTTAACCACCTGGAACAATCTCTATCCTCCCTAACAGAGGTAGTGCTACAAAACAGGCGGGGGCTAGATCTACTGTTTTTAAAACAAGGTGGCCTCTGTGTAGCCTTAGGAGAGACCTGCTGTTTTTATGTTAATCATTCAGGAATAATTAAAGAAAGTTTGTCACTTTTCTGAAACAGGCTAAAAGAACGAGAGGAGCTACGATCTGGAGATACAAATTGGTATGGAAAACTGTTTTCCTGGTCCCCCTGGTTAACAACTATGCTCTCAGCAGCCATAGGACCCCTCATGTTGGTAATACTGGGACTTCTGATAGGGCCCTGCCTACTCAATTGCCTTATGTCCTATATAAAAAAAAGACTTCAGACAGTAAAATTAATGGCACTGCGTGCTGCATCATTTCACAGGGCATATTCCCCTTTAAGTAATGACACTGAATCAACTATTTAATTCCATTGCAAAACAGGAGTGGGGAATGTAATGGAGATTTTTAAACAAGGTAACACTGATGGAAATTCCTAAGGCCCATAAAACTAGCTTAGACACTACCCCAGCTATGCATCTAGGCCTGACCAATCACGCCACCATAAAATGATCAAAAGCCACCCCTAGTAAAGTTTAACCCAAACCCCCTTAACGCTGAACCTAAGTGCAAACATTAGCTTCTGTAAGATTGCTTGTTTGCTTGCTTGCTCTGCTGGATATGGATAAAACAGATATGTGTTTGAAGTGTACAATTGAAGCTGCCCATTACCCTTTCTGGCATGAGAAAATTGATGCTTTGTTTTAATTAACTAATCTGGTATCTGAGCCAGAGAAAAGTTGTTTAATCATGCTGACCCTGCTAAAATTCCCTATAAAACCCCCCGTGGGAAGCCGGGGTCCCTTCTTTCCATACTGCTGGAGGGGGCCCCGTCTGCCAGAAATAAAGGTTCCTATCCAAATTACATTGTCTGCGTGCTGAGTTTTTCTCTGAATGGAGTGTTCCATTTCAAGAGCTCCCTACTCTGCCAATATTTTGGATTCCCTCCTTCATTACTTATTTTGATTCTCAAATTATTCTAGATTTGGCAAGTGGACACTCATTCAGAGTGGTACCTATATTCTTGTGACATGTACCAATAAGTGTACCAGTGTGTGTGAGTGTTTATTTGTGTGTGTGTATTTTGAGTTCTGCCTTATGTTCTGGTACTAAAATGTGTGCTCTGCTCATCTATTGGTTTTCCTTTACCAGTTTTTGAAGAACATCTTTGTTGGCATAGATCAAATCACATGTGTCCCTCAGGAGAAATATTAAGGAAGTACCAAGAGGAAGCTCCCCAGAAGACACTGAGAAACAGGGTTCTGTGTTCTCACCTCTCAAACAGGTGCACTCAGGTCTATTCCTGAGCTTGGGAAGGTAGAAGCAGCTCCACAAGGCAGTGTGCACTAGTGGGACAGGGGAGGCTTCACTACCTATACAGCAGGAGAAATGCTCTGGATGAAGACAGTGAGCCTCCTCTATACAGGCTCAGGAAGCTTCCCTTCCCCCTAATCTGATGAAATTATCACTGTTCATATCAAATTTGGTTTTGGAGGCCAGTGGTCTTACTTTAATGCCAAACTTCTTAATAAACTCCTTACATGTGAGATAAACAGTAAAATGGTGTCCCAAAGGCATATACACATCTGGAGAGTTCCAGCTCCATTAATTTCTTTCTGCTCCCTCTTCTTCCTTCACTCTCCTGGCAAGACAAACAAGGCAGAATGTGGGGAAAGAAGCTGCTTTGGAGGACCTTATCTTCCTGAAGTTTCACCTCTAACTGTCCTACAGAATCCTGAAGCCATTATGTGGCACAGATATAAATTTACCTGCCTGTGATCTAAGGAATACTTGAGACCAGGCTTAACTTTGTCAGTTATTTTCTTAGCCTGGCTAAAGGCCCTTGGGAAAGATATGATCATTGCTGAGAAGAATATGAAATATCTGTATATTACCCTTGGCTTGTAATTTCTGGTTATGATTCACTGTTGTTCACCTTGAACCTAGTGTCCTGTCCCATGTGCAAGTATAGAAGTCAAACCCAAGACAGTGTAGACCTCACAGATCCTGTCTCTCACTCATTAAATCTGGTATATAGCTTATCATTGGTTATTTCTGGTCCTGGATCCAGCAACCTTAAGGAGAGGGACCAAGGTGGATGGGGTTCCCTCACTTAGGGTGGGACAACAAACCCCTACCTGTCTTTCTAATGCAAACTCTCCATCTCCAGAGGCACATCCAAGAATGAGTTCTCCCTGCAGCTGAGTTCTTTGACCACCAGGACTTGGCTTTGATTACTGTATGAGAGACTGTTTCTCATGATATTGGCAAGTAGTTAGCTATAATCACTTTTCTTATACTTCTGTTGGGAATGGATCCTCTGCTCTCCTTATATTGCTTCAAGATTTTTACTCTGTCTCTGACTTTCTACAGTTTTACAAAAGTTTTAATATGATATATCTAGGGAGCTGCCTAATCTGATGAAATTATCCTTGTTATTATCTAGGGGTATATGTACGTATGTATGTATGGTTTTTTTGTATGTTTCTGGGTTTGTTTTATCCTACTTGGCATGTTCTCAGTTTCTTGGATCTGTGGTTTGGTGTCTGCCAATAAGTTTGGAAATTTCTTGATCATTGTTTCTCCAAATATTTATTCTTAACCCTTACCTCCTCTCCTTTTGAGATTCAATCACACCTATATTATAGTATCTGATATTTTCCCACAGAACTGAATCATCTGTTAGGATTTTTATCCTCAGCTTGAGAAATTTAGATTTACCATTTTCTAGTTCACTCTTTTGGCAACTGAGTCGTATCTACTGAGGAATCTGTTAAAGATATTGTTCAATTATTTTACCCTTTAGATTTTTGTTTCTGTTTCTCTTTTATTTGTCCCTAATTTTGAGTTGAATCAAGATATGTTGGATAGAATAACAGATATAGGTGTTGTCTTCGTTTCCCAGCTAATAACACAAATACCATACAATGGGATGGCTTAACCAATGGGAGTTTATTGGCTCATACTTTTGAAGTTAGGAAAAGTCCAAAATTGAGCCATCAGCAAGGCAATGTTTTCTCCCTAAAAACTGTGGAATTTGGGTCTGGTTGTTGGCCATCCATGTGTCCTTGTCTTTCCATCATATCAAAATGCACAAGGAAGCATCTGCTCCTTTCCCTTCATGGTCCATTAATTCCCAGCTTCTTCTACTCTACATGGATTTCTCTTTTTCCATATCCTATTTCCTTTGCCTATAAGGATTTAATCCATGTTGTATTAAACCCGACATTCATTCAGTATGGGAACACCTGAAATAATATCTTCTAAGGTCCTACTTACAATAGGTCCATATGCACATCAGATTGAACTATGGCCAAGCACATGGACAAACCAAGGTAGACAATTCAATCTACCACATTAATTTTATTTTATGTATTTTATCTTCATGTAGATAATTGCACACAACCTCTCTTAAGTAATTGTTTTGGAGATTTTTATAAATTAAATCACATTGCATTTTTAATTTATTATTATTGCTATTTTCACCTACTAGAATATAAGTTTGTTTCTGCTATGGTCACCAGAGATTTCAGATTAATCTGGAGATACTATGTTTCTTTGCCTCTTGGCTTCAGGTTTGTACCTGTGCACTTCCAAGAAATAATGTGTCCCATTCCACTTATCTCACTAGTGTGGTGAGATAAAGGGGGTCATTCTCTCACATGACTTAGCATTATTCTTAAGGAGGCACAATGAACCTGGGTCTGGGGTATGGTCTTCCAAGTGATCCTGTTCCTTTCCCCAGAGACAATCCTAGAATGTATTTTTGCCCAATCCCACACCCCAGGAATTGAGGGTCATTTTTTCCAGGTGTTTCACCCCAGATGCAATGGTCTTACTCAAGGGTTATCAGCTTCTTCTTTTAGTGTCCTTCCCTATAGATGATGGTTTTTATTCCCCAGAAAAGTGGCAAGTAGTTAAGGACAGAATTTCTATCTTGGCCCCTGTTCCACTCCAATTTTCTATGAAATTCCAACAGTGCCTAGAGGATATGGATTATGATTGATGAATGCCAAATGCAGCTAAGTATTTTTGTTCTATAATGGATTTAGCAGATATGAGTCTGGGTGTGTTTTGGCCATTCCTCTTCCATAGTGATCACCATCATCTGTAAGAGCCACTGAGAACCATTGCTTCTCCCCAAAACTTGGGGAAAATGCTTCAGGAGGCTAAAAATTCTCTTAAATACATGGTAACTAAGAATATCATACTATAACACTTTTATCACAACTGACCTTAAGCAATATATGCAATATTTCTAAATTAATCTCTGTACTAGCTTAAATACCATCTGGCAGTGTATGTCCTAGTAAACTAATGTTATGGTCCTATTTATTCCCACTTGCACTTGTTTTTCTCCAGATTTCCAAATTTGTGTTCAAAGTATGATTTCAATTATCTGGTGTCTTGGAAAAAAAAATTTTACTTCCTTCTTGAACAGCTTTGTTGGTGATGTTGCTTTAAGGATAAAAGCATGCTGCTGTAGTTTGGTATTTATGAATTCCAAAAATAGATATTGGATTATGTTTGTAAACTGGCCTCTTTGCACAGTAGATTGTATTGGATTCAGTGGTTTCACTTTTACCTGATTAAATAATGATTAAGGCTTTAATTGGGACACATCAGTAAGATATTGAGTCTCTGACCCCTTGGTGGGTGGGAACTCATAGATAAAATTACATGGCACACTTACTTGGCAGGGGAGATACCATTATCACGAACGTGATTTTCCCAGGGTAAGGCTAATCCACTGCACTCCTGATGTGCTGACTTCTGCGATTTCGCCAATGTGGGAAACTCGACTGCATAATTTGTGGTAGTGGGGAACTGCGTTCATGCTCTCCCCTGAAAACAAACAAACAAAAACTACATGGCATAGCAGAGGAGTTAGTTTGAGTTTATTTTTTTTTACTTTATTGAAGTATATCACTCATACATGAACATACATAAACAATAAGTGTATAGCAATAGTTGTGACCTTACAAAACAAACATACATATCATCATACAAGGCCCTCATATCTCACCCTACCACTTATACTTTGCATTGTTGTTAAACATTTTAAACTAATGATTAAAGAGCATCCTCAAAATATTACTTCTAACCAAAGTATTTTCCCCAAGCAACCCTATTAATATTTTTATATCATTTATACATGAATATACATAAACAATAAGTGCATAGTAAAAGTTGTGAACTTACAAAGCAAACATTCATAACATAATACAAGGGTCCCATACATCAACCATCAACCAAGCCCTTGCATTGTTGTGAGACATTTGTTACAAATTATGAAAGAATATTGTCAATCTCTTACTGCTAATTATAGTCCTTATCTTACATTTGGTGTATTTTTCCCCCAACCAACCCTATTATTATTTTTCAAATACATTTTTATGACAGAAGTTGTAAACTTACAAAACAATCATGCACATGTGCAGAATTCCCAAACAACACCCCTCTACCAACACACCACACCATGGTGGAACATTTGTTATAGATTTTGAGATAATATGATCAGAATATTACCAGGTCCATAGCATATATTTGGCACGCTTTTCCATACTCCCCCATTATCAACACAGTACATCTTTGGCATAGATGCAAGAATATTACATTATTATTGTTAGCCACAGTCCATAGGTCACTCCAGTTGTATTTTGCCTATGTCTCTCCACAGTCCCATCACCCTGCAATAGTCATGTACATCTGCTCCAGCTCACAAAGGACACTTTTGCATCTGTACCATCAACCACAATTCTCATTCACCTCTGGGTTTACTGTGCTATTCAGTCCCTAGATTATTCTCTAGCTTTCTGTCAATGGGCATTTACATCCCTAGACTACAATTTTCACACGCATCCCCATTTATAAACCAGCTTATACTCACTATAATGTCTTACCATCAACTCTGTACATTTCCACACTTTTACAGTAAAGCGAATTAAAGCTTCTACATACAATATCAGTAGTCCATTTCAGTCCTCCTCATCTACTTTAAGAATCCACCACCTACCAAGTCTTGAAGATATTTACCTACATTTTCTTCAAGAAGAGTTATGGTTCTTGCCTTTATATTTAGGCTTTTTATTCATTTTGAGTTAATTTTTGTATAATGTGTGAAATAGGGGTACTCTTTCCTACTTTTGCTATGGACATCCAGTTTTCTCAGCACCATTGTTGAATGGACTGTTCTGCCTAAGCTGCAGGGGTTTTGACAGGCTAGTCAAAAATCACTTGACCATAGATGTGAAGGTCTGTTTTTTGTTTTTTTTTCTCAAAGATTTATTTACTTATTTATTTATCCGCCCCTTGCTGCTTGTGTTTGCTGTGTCCATTCGCTGTGTGTTCTTTCCGTGTCTGCTTATCTCCCCCTTGCTGTGAGGTCCTGCTGCATCAGCCCACCGCACTGCATGGGCCGTCCTGCTCTCACAAGGAGGCCCCGGGAAGCAAACCCAGGGCCTCCCATATGGTAAACAGGAGCTCTATCGATTGAGCCACACCCGCTTCCCTGAAGGTCTGTTTTTGAACCATCAACTTGTTTCTGTTGGTCTATGTGTCTGTCTTTATGCCAGTAACATATTGTTTTTTACCACTGTAGCTTGGTAATGTGATTTAATGTCCACAAATGAGAGTCCTCTAACTTCACTTTTCCTTTTTAAGATGTTTCTGGCTATTCAGGATCCCCTACCCTTCCAAATAAATTTGATAATCATGTTATCCATTTATTTTAAAAATGTTGGTGGAATTTTTATTGAGATTGCATTGAATTTGTATATCAATCTGAGTAGAATTGACATCTTAGTGATATTTAGTCTTCCAATCTGTTAGCATGAAATGTTCCTCCAATTATTTAGGACTTTTAAAATTTCTTTTAACAATGAGTTGTAGTTTTAGGAATACAAGTGCTTTACATCTTTTGTTAAGTTTATTCCTAAATATTTGTGTTTTGTCTGTCATATTTTATTTTCACCACTCTTTTGACACTTTTAGTTACTTTTATTGATACAATCTTCATTTCTAGACTCTCTTCCAAGCTTTTCTCTCCTGTATTTTCTTTTCAGGAAGTAGCACACCCTTTAGTATTTCCTGTAAAGCAGGTCTCTTGGTTACAAACTCTCTCAGTTTCTGTTTTTCTGTTAATATTCTAAACTTGCCCTCTTTTTTTTTTAAAGACAATCTTACCATATATAAAATTCTTGGCTGGAAGTTTTTCTCTTCCAGTATCTTAAATATACCACTGTCTTGCCTTCATGATTTCATGGCACTTAACCTTATTGGGTATCCCTTATATGTTATGCATTGCTTTTCTTTTGCTTCTCTCAGAATTCTCTTTGTCTTTGGAATTTGGCATTCTGAATAATATGTGTCTTGGAGTTGGTCTATTCAGGTTTTTTCAGATAGGATTACGTTCTGTTTCTTGGACATGGATATCTATGTCCTTCAATAGGGTTGGGAAATTTTCTACCATTATTTCTTCAAATATTTCTTCTTACACAATCCCCTTCTCTTCTCCTTCTGGGACAAACATGGCACATATATTTGCATGTATCTTGCTATCATTTAGTTCCCTGAGACCATGTTCAACTTTTTCCAATATTTTCTTCATTTGTTCTTTTGTTTATTCACTTCCAGAGGCCATTTCTTCAAGCTCACCAATCCTTTCTTCTGCCTCTTCCAATCTGCTATTATTCCAGTGTATTTCTAATTTCATTTATTGCACCTTTCATTCCCATAAGATCTGCTATTTTTCTATGTATGCTTTCAAATTTTTCTTTGTGCTCATCCAATGTCTTCTTAATATCCTTAATTTCTTAAGCCATATCATTGAATTTATTAAGGAGATTTGTTTGAACATCTATGATTAGTTGTCTCAACTCCTTACTGTCATCTGGAAGTTTATCTTTTTCTTTTCACTGGGCCATATCTTCCTGCTTCTTGGTGTGAATTGCAATTTTTTTTTTTTTTGGTGTCTTGGCATCTGGCTTACTAGAGTATTTACTCTGGTTGCAGTTTTTCTCTTTAGCTTAGAGCTTCCTGCCCTTTCTATCTTCCTGGTTGTGTAGGAGGAATCAAGGATGTAGTTAATGCTATAAGCTGTGGAGGCTCAAGCTATCCTCAGTACCCCAAGGACTCATGAAGCTTCTCACAACTTTCTACTTTGCAAGGGGTAGGGAGAGAGCCAGAGCTGTGTGGAACAATCCAAATTGTGCAGGCCTAGACTTTAGTTGCCCAAAGAGACTAATGTTGCTTCACACCCCTTTCTCCCCTGCCTGGGATGGGGATGGAGCTGCAGATATGAGCAGCAATCTATGCAGTACAGGTCCTAGATGACCACAGTTGCCCTGGTAGACTTCCATTTATTCAATGTGTGCCAGCCAAATGTACCTGCAGTTATTTGAATAGGCTGTTGCATGGCCCCACAACTTTCTCCCTGCTAGAGGTGGGGTGGAAGCCTAGACTAGGACTGCAGGCCAATCTGGGTGAAGGAAATCAGTCTCTACCATCACTGTGATTTTCAGTCAGCCCTGCTTCCTCTCATGCTGGGCGTGCAGTCAAAATGGCAGCTACTGGCCTCCTTTTGTCTTGGACAGGTTTAAAGTTCAGCTGTTCTTATGGTTATACTTTAGCCAGCTAAACTGACTAATCAGTAGCTGGCATTGGTGGCCAACCATCTCTTCTTCCCCTGCTTTTGGGACATGGAGCTTCCGATTCCTGCCACAGAATAGCTCCTGGGGTGGCTTGTACCACCAAAGTAGGTTGATCATGAACCTCTGTGGCATGGCCAGTTATTTCCTGGAGTGGCTGGTGCAGTTTCCCCCAGCTTCCTCCTTGTCCGAGGTTGGCCTGGGGCTTAGGCTAGAGATGCAATCTGATATGGATGAAAGAAGTCCGTCCCTACAAGCACTGTGATTTTTAGTGAGCCCCACTTCCCTTTGTATCATGTGCAGAGTTAAGATGGCAACTACCAGCCTTTTTCTGACTTGGACAGGTTCAAACTTTAGCTGTTCTTAGTATTATATTTTAGCCCACCAAATTTACTAATCAGTGGCTGAAGTTATTGCCCAACCGTCTCTTCTTTCCCTGCTTTTGGGAAGTGGAGCTTCCAATTCCAGTTCCTCAGGTGGCTTGTGCCTCCAGGGAGGATGGGCACCAGTTTCTGTGGTGTGTAGTACTCTTCATATGAATCTTCTCTGCAGATGGGCAGTCTCCTCCTTCCACTCTTTCAAGGATGCTGCAGGATGCAATGCTGGTCTCCTTGACTCCCCAAACAAGTCCTTTAGTTAGCTCTGGGTGATTACTAACTGCCCTGTAGCAGGAGCTGATTCTAGGAGCACCCTACTCTTTCACCATGTTGCTGGTTGTTCTAGTTGGAGTTTTGATATGGGAGTTTTGGATGCTGGAACCCTGGGAAGTAAATACATAGGAGAAGAACACAGAGGATTAGAGATGTCTCCTTAGACATGGCAGAGGCCTCAGGAAGAGAGACAAGACTTTCACTTGATAGTTGACAGCTGTCTTTTTGAAGAGAGTGGCACAGCTAATCGTGAAAGAATCTAGCTCCAGGGAGAGAGGCAAAGCCTAGAGAACCTCATATTCTACAGCTAACCTTGTGGAGAAAAGAGAGTAGTTGAGCCTAGAGAGAAATGAGCCCTGGGAGAGAGAGATGAAACTCATCTCAGCCCAGAGCTGATATTGGCAGAAACTGGGACAATGGAGAATTAAGTGGAAGAGGAAGGCTGAATGTTGGCAGCCATCTTCCTCCAACAAGTGACAACAGACTTTGGTGAGGGAACTAACTTATACTTTATGGCCTTGTAAGTGTAAGCTTCTACCCCAAATAAATACCCTCTATAAAAGCCAACAGATTTCTGATATCTTTCATCAGTACCCCTTTGGCTGACTAATACACAAGACTGCTCTTAACACTAAGCATATCCAAGCTGAATTTCAGGTATCTTTTGATGGAAAAACCCAAATACCCATCAGTACCTTAAAGGTAAACAAAAGTTGATATATGCATACATTTGAATACTACTCATCATTCATGTCCCTGGATGTATGCGATCATCAATAACTGGTTGAGTGAAAGTACCTATATAAATAAAATTACACACTGTATGATTCCATATAAATAAACTTTTGGAAAAGGAAAATTAGCTAAAGTTATGCAAAAACAACTAAGTTGCCAGGGGAGGAAGTTTGAGAAAGGAAAGTGTGGGATGAGGGATTACAAAGGAATGAGATAAAACTTTTTGGGTGGTGAATTTGTCCACTCTTGATTGTGGGATGGCTTCAAGGGTAGACACATATGTGAATATTTACCAAATTACAGATTAAATATTTTCAGTTTACTGAATTAGATTGCAGTACATTGAAATAAATGGAATTCAACTTCAGGTGTTCCTCAATAAAGATCTTACAAATAAGGAAAAATACTTTGTTACAGAAGTAGCAATAGAGAGGTAGATTATGACATATGAATTGACAGGGACTGTTGAAAATATGTCTGTATGAAACTGTGTCTCTTGAAATTCTTAGGATAAACACTAGAGTGCAGCAGAATCATGCCAGTTTCACACAACATGAAGGGGTTTTCCAAAATTCACTCAGTGTGTCCATCTCTGTCCTGGAGTGGTTTGTAGGCATAGTAAGGTCCAGAGGTGAGGAGTACAGGGCCATACACTGGAATTCACTCTTTTCAGATATGAGTTTTTGAAAATATTGCACACCACTCTAGGACTTTGTTTATAACTTTACACTTGCAAAATGTAGAAAATATTTAGATCTTTATCATATGTTTAACATGAATATGTATGAAAAAGTGAAATCATGATTGTTAAGTTTTATCTCATCAAAATCACATATAAGAAGTAATGTTTTCCAAGAGATGTCTTTGCTATGCAGCCCCCAAGGACATTCATATATTTTCTGGGCATGGCCTTCTCAAGACATCCAACCCCAGAATCTGCTATAAAAGAAGGGCATGCAAACAGGGTTCTTCCCTCTGTTGATTAAAATCAGCTCAACATGACCTGGCATCTTTAGTAGAGAAGTTCCAGCTCTGGGGTTCAAAGTGTTCCCATTTATTGATTGATGGTTTACCATGGAGTTTTGATTGAAATGGGTTTCTATTATTGGCATTTTAAATGTTCATTTTATAATGAGTATAAGATATTGAGCATGTGATTGGATTTGAATGAGAGAAAGAGTATATATGTAACATTTTTCTTGACCAGAACGTATTTGTGTTTGCAGGTGTCCAGTGTAAGATGCAGCTGGTGGAGTTTGGAGGAGATATGGCTTAGCCTGGGCATCTTTGAGACTCTCCTGTTCCTCTCTGGATACATCTTCAATAGCAACCAAATGCACTGGGTCCACCAGGTTCAAAAGCAGGCAGTGGAGTAATTGTCATTCATTAGAAATAATGGTGTGACCCCAAACTATGCAGATTCCATGAAGTGCAGATTGACCAGTTCCAGTAAAATTGCATGAACCAGGTGTATCAGGAAATGAAGAGCCTGAAATCTGAGAAGAGAGCTATGGTTTACTGTGAGAGAAATAGTTATGAGAAAGTAGTGTGAGCTCAGATTAAAACTTCTCTATGCTGGGAGGGGACCAGGGTGCAGCGGGCACTCAGGCCCAAGCACTATAAGATCCACCCCCAGGGTAGGTACAAAGGGAGGTTAAGTGCTGGTTTCCTGGATGGTCTGGATCTTTCTTTTCATTCAACCATTTCCCCAGAAAATCTCTCTAGATTTATGATGCATTCAATAAGACTGATTCTATGAATTCAAAAGAAATCACTCTAATAGAAGGAAACAATATAATATGCACATGAAGCTGAGTGTCAAGTATGGAGGCAGGAAAAAAAAACAGGCTTCCAGGGAAGCTGGGGGAGCTGTGAACCTATGATACAAGTCCAACTGTGAGTTAAGGAGAAAGGGATGGAAGTTGGCTTGGAAATTTCCTAACCTTCTGTACTCTCCAATCAGATCCAGCATGATCACTGGGAAGTTCTCAAGCCAATGCTTCCCATGAGAAAATTTCTCTGTCTCTCAGGAATGGGTCAGTTCTTGGCTCAGATTAGGCATTGGATTGCCTATTCTTGGTGAAAAAAAAAATTTTATCATGAAGCCAACTAGTAAAATAGGGAATCAATAGATGAATCTGGAACTTGGTAAGAAGTTCATGTGGATATTTATACCCCCATGATTGCTGCTAGAACACCCTTGTGATATTTCTTCCACCCAGAATGAGATTCCCCCTAGAAGCTAGGAGAAGCCCTGGATATTCTCCAGGGACATTATCATTGGGCCCACCCAGGGGATTGATATGTGGGGTAATCAATCAAAACAGCAAACAGCTGGGACTCCTCCCATGTCATTAGCAAAGGAGTGGAATAACTAATGGTTTAAAAAGCAAACACAAAGATCAAATAGCTCTCTGTCTCATCCCTCTTTGCTTCTGCACCCTGCTCTCACCATTTTCCCCCTGCATGGAACAACACTCATGTAAAACCTGGGCATTTATAATCTAAAATGGGGAATTGTAGTCTATTAATCAGTGCTCTTTATTACTCTTCATCCCCCTACTCTCTAACAGGGACCCATGATCTGTTCTTTTCTCCCATTTCTCTTCCTTCCCTACCTTAATAAATTACTGGCCTATCTAAACAGATGTGCTTAGAAATACATTTCTGCAGCATAAGTCAAGAACCTAGACAATATACAGTAACAACAGATTTCATAGCACTGTAGTGGGGACGTTGGTTCTCTTTGTCCCTGTAGTTCTTGGAAGAATGGAAGGCACATTCTCAGGGCCATCCCTGCATTAATTGCTTTTTCTAAAGGCAATGTTTTTATTTGATTCACTGAAGGTTTATAGAAGCAAACTTGTGGTATCCCAGCAGTTACAATAATCCATATTTACCTGAATTGCCTTATTCCTTAATGTTGTGATATGTCTTATGGCTCAGAGTTGCCTTTTTCCTTAGGAATTGTTTAATGTAGAGAAGGAACGTGTGCTCTTTTTCCATTGGTTTCTCTCCATGTGCAAAATTTGTTTAGGCCTTTCCCCATATGGAAAAGAGAATGCTTGACTGCTGAATATGGGGGAAGGACTGGCCTTGCATATCATGAAGACTGATATGACCCCCAGGAGAGGTTTCATAGAGTATGGCATTTTCCAATGTGGAGATATTTTACTGGCAGTGCAAGCTGCTTAGCTTTGCCTAATTATAGGGTTCAGAATTTATAAGTCTGTGCATAGAATCTACACTGAATTTTGACTTAAAAAAATGTGAGCTATTAAATGAATTTTGCTTGAATCACCCATTTGTGGTAATTTGTTACACAGTAACAGAAAACTAATACAATGCACATTAGTAATCTGGATGGCTTATAGGCTTCAGTTTGCTTCTAGAAGATGCAAATATGCCCATAAACATTTTCATGGAAGAGAAATTAGAAGCCATCGAGTTTAACTTCTGACCCAAAGAAATGCAAAAGAAATTACAGAAATGATTATTGTTATTTGGAGTAGACAGCTTGAGAGAAAACCTGTTATTCTATCTGCCTAATATGACCAAAATATTTGGAACTCTGAAATTGTTTTAAAATCACTTTGAGTCTTATAAGAAGATAATCAGACTCTCTTAATAAATTCAGCTCAATTTTGATTGAAGTGCCCAGGCCACTCACCAACTTTATTTACTCAATCCTTAGGGAAATTGTATTTAGTGTTTCCAAAATTCAGAATCTCATCACACCTAAAGATATAGTCACTTTTTGTGATGGTAATTTTTTGGCGATTGTCTTACACCAAGCAACATTCAGCAAAAGCATCCTCTTCTCACAAACACCAGCCACAGTCTTTAGAAAACAAGAACTGAAATAAAAACCTTTGCTATTCTCTTTCAAGTAGCTTCTTCCCTCCCTCCCTCCCTTCCTTTCTCCTTCCTTCTTCCTTCCTTCCTTCATGGAAATTCAATGAATTTAACTATAAAACTTCAAAGGAGCATAGTAAATCATCCGATCTTATGTTAAAATGTCAGATTTATATTCACTTATAAAATAATGATTATACCAAAAGAGAGACAGAAATGAAGCAGGAGTAGTAAAAGATAGAAAAAATATGGTACATCTGTAATAATATTTAAAGATATGATGTCAAGATGTATTATCACAAGAGGGATTTTCAGAACAATTTTATAAGAACATGCAATGTTTAACTATAGAGGCATTTAGAAAAATGGAAATAAATATATTACTACAAGCTAAAAGTGGTTTTCTGCATATATATTTTGGGTGTAAATTCATGTTATTCTTGTGATTTTTTTGTCTTTCAAATTCTCTAATATACCTGCAGGACATCAAAAAAAATGTCAATAAATGTTATTATAAAAGAGAAATGTGCTGATTTTCACATTCAATATCCTGTCAATTTACAAGACTTGTTTCTGTTCTCTATCATGATTACTTAATTTATATCTATACAGTAGCTGTTTTACACACAGAGAGGAATGAGAATCCATGCCACAGCCCCTGATCCCTGAGCATTTGTGAGGCATGTCCTACTTTTCCCACAGAATATCACATAAGGCAACATTCTACCTTGTGTCACTGGGATCTCCCATTGGTTATGTGCACCCCAAGACAGGACAGGGTATTCTGGTATCTGCAATCCCATCCTTTACAGGAAAGCCCACATTCTTTGTAGGCTATAGCAGGCATTGTAGATTATGATTAGTCTCCAAATTGACCTGAACACATCTTGGGTTTAAAGAAGCACAGATGACTTAGAGAATAAGGAAACCTCCATGCTTAGTTATGTTGTTTTGGAGGATTATCATGAATATGCTCCCAAAAGAGTCTCCTGTCAACTCCAATTTATTCTGAGCCCAGCAATCCCAAGTCACAACCCAAATGCTGACTCAGGTCATCTCTAACAATCAGAAACTCAGGCACAGTTTAGGCTTCTATTGCCTTATACAAATATGTAAACAACACCCACATGTTATTTTTTTTTTATTTTATTTCAGAGTGAGAATATTGGACCTCTCAAAGAGAACTGATGTCAGAATGACCAGTGACTCCCAGGTCTGCCCATGATGTGTGGCATGATTCCTGTATTTGTTACATTCTTCTATAAATTTTGTTTGCCATCTCTTTTACTGTTTATTTTCCCCAGAAATGTTCCCTTTAAGTATTTCTTATATTTGTTCCAGGAATCAAGATTTTGCCTTATTTTTCTGTTCCATTGTGCAGTTGCCCAACTAGCCAAGTCTCTGGAAGAACTATTCCCTCAGCAAAATGGTTAGCACAGGTAAAGATAAATGAAACCAATTCCTATTGTGGTAGTTGCCAGTAAGGTATTACTGCTTCTCCAGAAATTCACACATGCTGAGGCTTCACGGTGTTCCATTGTCCATTCCCCTGAATCCAAATAATCTATACCAAGTGAAAAAAAATTACCTGAAGGTCAAAAATCACTTTGGCCAGGAAACAAATACTTTACAGAAACAAAAATAGGGCAAGTGAGTAAAAAGGACTTCACCAGATGTTACCATCCTCAGAGACAAACCCACTGCATAATGCCACCTATCTCTGCAGTGATAGATAATAGATAAGTGAATTTCTGTCATTTTGGGTTTCACATTTTTGGATCTCCTTGACACAGCATCTTGAATTTTTCTCTATTATTCAGTCCTAAATTATTTGCTTTTTATATTCTCCTTAATACTTGTCATGAAAACATGGGAGAGTATTAAAAAATCAATGGCAGTGTTTCAAGCCAAATGTCAATTATTAATCTTGTTATTTCCGTAATGCATAATGTTCCAGATGTAACCAACAGGATCATAGCCTGGCTACTAACATTGCCCAGTTCCAGTATATGTAAGAGGCTTACATCATACTTAGCAGAACCATCGGGTGGGGTATAGGATGTGGGAAAATGCCAGTCAATGAAGCAGCATGATTGTTAATTGCCCCAAATCCTACTGAAATATATGAATAATGCAATGAACAACAGCTCTTGCACCAAGACTGTGTTTGCTGAGGGAAAGCAGAACCAGGCAGCCTAGAAATTTTAAAACCAGTTGTGTCTTCTATGCTGAAACCTTCCACAGCACATTCTCAGCCCCATAATCCTTGACAAGAAAGACAGAGAATTGCTCAGGAGAACTGGGACTGTACAGGGAGAAAGATGCTGCTGTTTACCAGTACCTGCAGCCACCCCCACAGGCCATCCATTCCCAGATCATCAACTCTGGACATTGAACCAGTTCCTGCTTGGTCTTTAAACCTTGGAGTGGAGGCTTATCTCCCACATGAAAGATTTGAGTCTATTTCTTTTTCTGTCCAATAGAGTGAGACTTGTACAGACTCAATCTCCCAAGTGGAATTTAATGAAACACTTAGGAAATGATCATGTGAATTTTTACTGAAATTTTCACTCTTGAAAATCCAAATCTATTAATAGCTATGTCATATAGCTGTGTTTTAAATGTGCTGACTGCCATAGTTTTTAAAAGAAGTTGTAGATTACAGAAAAGTTACATGAAAAATGTAGGGGATTCCCATATACCCTACCTGTCCCCCTCACATTTGCCCTATTAATAACATATTTCATTAGGGTGGTACATTTGTTACAATCGATGATCACATATGGAAGCATTGCCATTAAGCATGGTCTATAGTTTATATAATGGTTTATACTTTGCACCACACATTTTTTAGGTTTTTACAAAGTGTATAATGGCTTGTATATAATGCAGAACAATTCCAATGCCCCCAAAATTCCATATATTCCATCTCTTCTTCCTTCTCCCTTCCCTCAGAACCCCTGGCAACCAATATCATTGTATCAATGTTACAAGTGCTTTCATTACTACAATAATACTAAGTTTATTTTGATTGATGGTTGCATTCCCCCTTAAGTGTGTTCCTTCCTCAATCTTGAGGATTTTATGATGGTGATGCCCACTCCACTTCAGATTGAGAGAGTGCTTAGATAAGTGTTCCCCTCTTCATTAAAATTGAAAAAAAATAGGAACAGTTTGGATGATAATTATATGTTCAGTCTCCTATGAATAAATTACAAGAATGAATAAATTGTGGTATTCATGAAGGGAAAGACACAAAAGTCAATGGATCAGAGTAGAGTGTCTGCAGGTAGATCCTAAACAAATATGCCAAACAACCTTTTTTCAAAAATACTAAATCTATTAAATTCAGGAGGGATAAGTTTTTTTTATGAGAGAAGTTGTGTACATATAAAACATTTATGTATAATGTGCATAATTCCCATTCATCACCCCACCATGTACATCTGGCATTGTTGTGGAAGATTTGTTACAAATTGTGAAAAAGCATCATCAAAATATTCCTGCTAACTATAACCCATAGATTAAATTTTGTGTATTTTCCCATAAATCATCCTATTATTGACACCATGTATTTTAGTCTGCCAAGGGCTACTCATGCAAAGTACCAGAAATCTGTTGGCTTTTATAAAGCATATTTATTTGGGGTAAAGTCTTACTGTTGGAATGCCACATGTTGAAGAAAGCTGGTTGTCAGTCTCTGGCCTCTGCCTTCCCCCTCTGTGCTTCCTTCTCCTCTTGGGGCTCTCTTGCGCTGCTGCTTCCCAATTTCCAATTCAGCCT
This sequence comes from Cabassous unicinctus, assembly GCA_029593785.1. NCBI lineage: Eukaryota > Metazoa > Chordata > Mammalia > Cingulata > Chlamyphoridae > Cabassous > Cabassous unicinctus. Next base: position 2,016 of record JAQZBX010019545.1, on the reverse strand, counting down.
GGGATAGGGACCCCTGTATCAGTCACTGCTGCTCTTTCCAATCTCAGCTGTAATCTGGCAGTCAAAATAACTCATCTTTCCCTGGGGCTTCAGCTGTTTGAGGCTTGTTCGTTCTGTCACATCATGTATTATTACTGTACATTTGTTATATTTCATGAGAGATCATTCTCATATTTGTACCGTTAACAACAGTGAATCATCCATCACAAGGTTCAGTGTGTTACACAGTCTCATGCCTTATATAATCCATCTGAAGTGGACACTCAGGGATTCATCTGAGAGTGGTGCTCTCATTGCCTCAGTCAATATTAGAAGATTTTCCTCACTCCAATAGAAAAACGCACGTACACCCTTACAGCCCCAATTGTTAAATCTTAGCATTTATGTAGTGCTAATTTTGCCATTGATGCAAGAATATTATGAAATTACTGTTAACTCTCTTCCATAACTTATATTAATTGTACTTTCCCAATGTATCATGATATTCATTTTTCTTTCTTGCTTTTCTTTCTTTCTTTTTTTCTTCTTTCTTTCTTACTTATTAAGGAAATTCTGAGTATACAAAAATATCATGCATATCATACAGGATTTCCATCAACACCTTACATTGATATAAAACATTTGTTACAAATGATGGATGAACATCATCATAATAATACTGTTATCTTTAGTACAAAGCTTATATTTGGTGTTTTGTTTTTTCCACAAACCATCTTCTTATTAACACCATGTATCAGTGTGGTAGATTTGTTAAGGTTCAGGTGAGAAGGTTCTCATATTTGTAATGTTGACCAAGGTCCATCATCCACTATGGGGTTCACTGTGATGTTTATTGCCATGATTTGTACAATCCATAAAATGTGTATATACATAGTGGTTCTCGGTTTCATCACAGAATATTTCTGTCATCATCTCAGTCCATTTTAGGATGTTTTCATTACTCAAAAGTAAACAACCCATATCCCCTTCTACCCTCTTTTTTGACACTTAGCATTGATATAGGACCTTCTTTGCCATTGCTGGAAAAAATATTATGTTACTGCTGTTAACTATAGACCATGAGTTATATTAGTTTTATTTTCCCATGTATCATCATATTATTAACAGATTGTAATAGTGGCATACATTTCTTTTAGTTCATTGAAAAACATTCTTGTGTTTGCATTATTAACCACAATTCTCATCCACCACCAATTTCACTGTGTTTTACAGGCCCTAGATTATGCTCTAGCTTTCTTTTAATTGCTTTGTATGGCCTAGATTACCCTTTTCAGTAACAATCACATTTATAAGTCTGTAGTGTTAGTTATACTTACATAATGTGCTATCATCAACTCTATCCATTTTCCCACATTTACAATTAACCTTACTAAATATTCTACATACGTTACGTATCAGCCCCCCTTATCAACACTTATCCTATCTCCTAGGAACCAATACTGTAGATTTCAATTTCATTAATTTATACATCATATTTAGTTCATATTAGTGAGAGCATATGATATTTGTCCTTTTGTGTATGGCTTATTTCAATCAACATATTTTCTTCACTTTTCATCCATGTTGTCACATGCATCCTTATTTCATTTCTACTTACAGCTGAGTAGTATTCCATCACATGCCTATACCATATTTGTTTATCCATTCATCAGTTGATGAATTTTGGCAATTAAGAATAATGCTGCTATGAAAAACCCCATGAAAATGACAGGCTGTATCCATGCTTTCAGTTTTTGTCAATATTTTACTAGTAGAGATATTGCTGGATCATATGGAAGTTCTAAATTTAGCTTCCTGGGGAACTGCAATACAGTTTTCCACAGAGGCTGCACATTCTACATTCCAACAAACATTGAAGGAGTGTTCTTATTTCTCCACATCATCTATAGTACTTGTAGTTGTGAAATGATACTTAATTGTATCATTACAACAAATGATACAATTTAATTGCATCATTAAATTGTAACATTAATTAATACAATTAATCATTTAATTGTATCATTTACTTGTATCATT
>JAQZBX010019544.1:0-33707 GCA_029593785.1 Cabassous unicinctus | reverse complement strand
ACAAGCAAAAGTAGTAAGCCATACAGTTCAACCTGGTTCACAGGACTGAACTGAGGATTTTCACAAAGCTCCTTCTTGTACTCAAGTGTTCTTTACTCCCTCAGCTCTATTCTTTGTACGTAAAACTATCTCAGGAATCTTGAAGAGACCAGAATTTGGGTGTCTGAGAACCATCTAACTATGAACCATCTGCACATCCTTTGACATGGCTTTAAATTCTTTGAAGTTTCTGAAATCAAATCATGAATAAATTCTAAAAGAATGGAAATAGATAGAAAGATTAATATGTTATAATTCTTTTCTTCTCACACACCAAGCCCCATGGCACCCAGTGTGCAATACTGAATCAGGAAGTTTCAAGAATTTTTATAATAGTCTTTAATATATTTTAAAAATAACTTAAAAAAAAATTTTTTTTTTCCTTTGCCATGAGAGATGCAACCTTCAAATTCATTTAAATGGAAAAGATGAAAGTGTGTAGGTCAAAAATAGTATTCAGGTCTGAGCAAGTTGAGAGTTTGATATTTGATTTCTTATATTGCCTTTTTCATAAATTGTAAAGTAGAAATACAATTTAAATAAATCTGGTTTCAGAGAGACTATGTCTTTTATATTTTTCAAGATTTTACAGCATAATTTTCAATTTTAAGACATTTCAATAGCTTTCATCTAATTGCATTTGTTTCCTTCCTGATGCATTTACATAATCATTTCAGCATTAATTGTAGAAGAGATCTGATATTATAGAATAGTACTAACCAGAGTAAACTATTAAAACACTGTTCTTCATATGTTAATTTTTTCATACTTAGAAGTACAAGCTCTCCTATGTTGCTTTTATTGTAGTTCTCGTTGTTTATTGCTGGGTGAGAAACATTCCCAATTCACTGACTTAAAATCAAAACCATGTTATTACACTCACAGATTCTGTGCGTTAGGTATTCAGACAGGGCCAGTGGGGATGGTTTGTCTCTTCTCCATGATGTCTTGGACCTCAGCTGTAAAGAAGAATGACTGGAAATTGGGATCATCTGGAGGCTTCTTCACGCACATTCTAGTGTGTGGTCTGGGATGACTCACAGACTGGGCTCACCTGGCACTGTTGACTGGGCATATACATATTGCTCTCCATGTGACTTGGGCTTCTTCCAGCACAGTGGCTGGATCCTTATAGGATACATCCCCAAAAGGTAAATCTAGGCAGAGAAGTTCCAAGAAAATCAGGCAGAAGCTGCACGGTAATTTATGACCTGGCCTCATAAATTTCATAGCATCACTTCTGCTGTGCTCTTTCATTCAAGGCAGTCAGGAAACCACCCAGATCCAAGGTGTGGGGACAATAGGAGTGTCAAATAACATGGACCAGGTTTTAAAATTGTCATTGTAGAAGTAATTTATTTGCTGCTCTTGCTTATTTGTCCAATATTCACTGCTAAATCAACAGTACTCATTTTCAATAATGGCTGGCTGATGTTAAAAATAAATCTGTAACCATGCATTTGTCTTAGAATGCTTTTGATTGCAAGTAACAGAAACCCTGACTTAAACTGGCTTAAACAATAAAGAAAATTTATTGAGTTACATAGCTGAAATTTTCACTGATAAAAGGTATGCTTCAGAATAGGGTTGGATCAATGATCTAGCTGCATATAAAAGAAACGTTCCCCCCTATTTCATCACTCTGTTGCTCTTAGTGTTGCCTTTATCCTACCTCTAGTCTCATAACTAGAGAATGGCTGGCTTCAGCTATCCCATGTATGCTCAACCAAAGGGGTAATGAGAATTTTTCTTTCCTCTTCTGTTTTTACAGAGCCCTGAGCTTCAGTCCATCTGGTCACTTACATACCCTTGAAACAGTTGCTGAGGTCAGAGTAAAGTTTTGATTGTTTTAGAACTATATGCCAATCCCTGAACTAGTTCTGTTTTCAAGGTGGGCAGGATTACATTGGTTGCCTGTGATTGATCCCACATAAAGTTTTTACCTGCTACACAGTGGAGTACGGGTGGAACAGATGGTGGGAAGGCAGTTGTAATTTCCATTTAATCCTGGAACACTCTCTGGCTGCAAAAAGGCATTTGACATGAGGAATGAAGCCATTGCCTTGTCCTCATTGTCATCACAGTCTAGCCAGCTGAGAGGTCAGGGTACCATTCCTCTTCTTTGTTCGGTACCTTGCCTTTAATTCAGGTTAATGTCATGTTCAGAATTGTTTTTCTTATTGGAGAAGCCACATTTGACAAAACAGAGAAAACAGGGACTAAAAAGTGCTTCTTACCTTGGCCATTCTCTTCCATCAGAAGAGTGGTAGGAGAATAGTCACTGGGTTTTGGGTATTTGTGATCAATATATGTACCTGTATATATGTGAGGAGAATTTTTCCTACTTTGGATAAATTCTGACTTTTGCCTGAAAAAGTGGGCTTCTCATCTTTTGTAAGAGCTGCTAATGTCCTCCCCTGTTTTTCCATAGTTGACACAGAATTTAATAATGTAGCCTCTTCTGTCAAGAGTTTTATTAATTGTTTTCCACTACCAGTTGATGAAGGACGACAAGGTTATTGTCCTCATTTTGCAGTTGAGGAAATAGGGACAGAGGGTTAAGCAACTCACTCAAAACCACACATCAAAATAGGGGTAGAGTTGACAGGAGAAATCATTTTCCTGGAATCTTGGTTCAGTGCTTTCTTTGAAAAGAATTATGAAAGTTTCAAACCAACAAAAATATCAGATCATAAAATAAAAAATACCTGTGAACCTATCCTCCAGCTTCAGAATTTTTGTAGCAAACAAATATTTACAGAAGCCCCCTTTGAGCCTTTCCAGGTTCTCATTCCCAACCCTCCCTCCTCAGAGATAACCAGTGTCTTGAATTTGGTATTTTACATCCTCAAACACATTTTTACCCTATAAGTATATATCCATAAATTATGGTACTTTTTTCACATTTAACTTTATATTATTGTCATTATCTTATATGAATCCTCCTGTATTTTTTTTTTCTCAACATAGTTTTTGGGATGTATCTATGTTGATATATATAGCAATTGTTTATGGTATACAATAATTGTATATTATTATATACTATTACATTGTATGAATATACAATAGTTTATCTGTCCTTCTCTTCATGAACATTTAGATAGTTTTTAATTTTGCTGTTTACTATTATATACAATATGCAATGAAAATTCTTGTACTTGTCACCTTCTTATTACTTTCTTAAACTTCATTTGTAAAAAGAGTACTCTGAGAGAGATATGTAAAGAGACTTAACTGCCCTAACTTCTGTGTTAGAGTAATCCCAGAATGGGTAGCAAGAGCCAGATCTGTTGCCTACATTTACATTTGGTAAGAATAAGTCTAAGTCTAAACCCAATCCCATTTTCTGTGTATTCCATGATTCTCAGTTGAATATCAGGATCTATAGTTAGAGTTTGAAACCTCATCTATCAGTTGATAAGCCAGTCATTACTGATGATGCTCCTTTCCTGAACCAAATCTGAATTTCTATGGCCTGTAGGATTTCTGTCAGGTTGGAAAAAAAAATAGCAGCAACCAAAGTATTAGGTTAAAAGGGATGTGCTCTGAATAAAGCAATTTTTATCATTGTAAAAAATTATAAATAGTGGCCAAAAAATTTTAAGAACATCAAAATGACTTCCTTCTTCAAAGTTGGTATGGGCATGAGCAGGGGTGAAATTTCTTTTGGACATCATGTCTGCCTACTCTAAGCACCATCTTTATGTTATGGGAATAGGCAAGGGATGACCATTAGTTTGATTTTCATTTAGAAGCCTCATAGTCTGTTTAAAGTGACTGATTAAGAATCCTCATGCTAACAATGAAACTAAATTACTTTGATAAATCATTATCAAAGCACTCTCAAGTCCCAGTTCTCTGAAGAAGTTGCCCTCATGTGTTAATTAACACTGGAGCTGTTTTTTAGTACCACCAGCAAATTCTGAAAACACAAGCACAGATCGTAGGAGAAATTACTGGCATAGGAGTTGGGAGCCTAGGTTTCAGCCTTGACTTTCCTTTGACTGTGAACTTTGTGAACATGTCATTTAATCATCCTGGACACAGGGTTGCTCTAAATCAATGTTTTGAAAAATTTGTATGGTGACCTTAAGATGGATAAATCAATTTGGTGGAACTAGCAATTTTTTAATGACATGGAATGGAATACAAAATATTCAGGGTGTATTGTATGCACTAAGTAAATATGATTTCATAAATTTTTTGTTACAGAGGTGTATGTCTATGTGAGTGTTGTAGGATATTATGTAAAGTGAAATTCTTATTATAAATTGCTTTCAGAAAAGTATGAAAGCCATTATATCAGGTGAGTTCAGAAAGAATCTCAAAAAACCTCTGAGAAATTATAGTTCTGTTCCTAGTCAAACATGCCGGTTACTCCCATTTTCTAGGATGATGCCCAAACTTCTCAGCAGAGCAGAGCAGGCCCTCCAGGGTTCCTGCCCTGGTGCCATGAACTCCAGGGGCATAGTGGACTCAAACTTCCAGTTTCTACAGTACTGACCCATGCCTCTGTGTCCTGCCTGATGTTTTCCTCTTTGCCCTAAATGCCGTCTGTATCCACCAAGCATTACTTCTGCTAGAAACCTTTCCATGCCCACTTATTCTTCATAGACTTGACCATGCTTTCTCTTGGACCCTTAATATTTTTACTGACTTATATCATAGTCTATGGTATGGTTTGCTGCAATCAATAGTGGTTTAAATATCTATGTCCCTTTAATAGGCTGTGCAGGTTTTGAGGTCAGGTCTTCATATTATAAGAATTTTGTTCTCTTTTCTTACACATATACTTTTGTTCTCCCTTGCTCTTAAAATAATTTTATTATTTTAAAACAATGCACGTTCACTGTCAATAACTCAAGTGATATAAAGGAGGGTGGTTGAAAATCATCCTAAATCCCACAACTTAAAGATGACCACTGTTAATATCTAAACAAATGGCTCACTCTGCACATATATAAAGATGTAAGCATATGCATACACAGATACACACATACATACAAATGTCAGCATGTTACACAATGTTACATAAATTCATACATTAATCTGGTCAATTTTTCCTTTCAACAATGTCAAGGATACTTTCTATATCAATAATATACCTGTACCTAATTTTTAAAGGCTGTTTATAATTCTAATTTATGATAACCCTGGTTTTTGTTTTGGTTGCCATTTATCAACATTATGAGCAAAGATGGTAGACTTGACTTCTTATTCCTTGTATGCTTTAAGTATACATTTAAAAGCATCATTATTGTCCTTAGCCTCTGTGACTCAGGGGCTCTCTTCAAAGTGTTCTGCATTCTCCTTCCCTTTTTCTTTGGGCTCTATTCTGTTAAAATCCCTGTAAGTCAGGGAGTCGCCTACCTAGCAATGTGATACCTTTAATCAAACCTTCTCTTTCTTATGAGAATCATCTTTATAGTTACATAGTGGGGATTTGACTTTTGATAGCTTTCAGTTTTAGGAACTAATTCAGAGGGACTTGCATATATTTTATACGAATATTTTGAATCTCACCTTCCTAAACCAGGGTACACATCTGGATTATACCCAACCTTCTTCTCTTCTGTGGTCATGGGTTCCAAGATAATATATAATTGTTTTCAATGGATATTTTTAGTCTGCCCACCACTTCTACTCTTGGATAGATATAGCTCTTTAGTATGGTTCATTAAGATACTTTCTCTACTCTATGAAACTAAAGTCCAATATGTTATTTTTGCTAAATAACACATTTAGATAGATCAATTGTGTAAAGTAAAAAGCCTCATCACTCTTAAAGCTTATTTGTGTCAGTTTTTGTGACCTCTCAGGAATATGTCATCTATTTCTTTCGTGTAACCAAATAGCCTAAGTATATCCATATTATTATGTATTTTCTTCTGTTTTTAGTCTCAGTCAAAACTCAGGAATTCTTTTTCTCTCAGTATAGTATATTTTTAATACTATACAGTACTAACCAAACTACTCTCTTAGAAAGCCAGTTTGTTTCCATCACCATAGTCTAATCTTGACTTCCCTCTCACCAAGTCTCAGGGACAATTGTGCCATAATGTGCATTGCCTTAGGTTTTAATATAAAATTCATGCCAATTATTACCCACGCTCTGGTTATGCCATCAATATCACTTTCTGCTCATATCTTTGTCTCATACCATTAACTTTTGTCACCCATAGTGTTCCTCTTTCCTTTATAGTATTGCTTCTCATCGGAATGGATTTTGCCTTGGCATGGTGGGAACCAGCCTGTGCTCCCATTGTGGGACCCTGGCCCTGTTCCAGAGGGAGTTGAGTACCCCTATGTGCACATTGGGATGCCTGTATGGCACCAATCTATTGGGTGGCAGCCTGAAAGACTGAACCAGGAAACTCATTTTGGGCTAACCCTCTAAGAACTTGCCCTGAAGGCAGAAGCAGCTTGCAGACAGCTGAAGTAGTATAACGAGCAATTAAGTGAAAGTGGCCCAGGGCAAAGGATTACCTGCTTTAAGTCATAGGATAGAGCACTTAGGATAGGGAAAAATCTATTTCATAGGGAATAGAGGAGGCATTTGAATTCCTGTGGATTGGGGAATTTCTAAGACCAAGAGCAACCATGAGCCCAGGACAGGACACAGGCTCAGAAAAGATAGAGAGGACCCTGCACTTCATGTTTATCTTAGGCTAATCTTGTTAGGAGGCTAAATCCTGAAGGAGAGCACCAGCCAATTCACAGCCACTTTACAAAAACTGTGAAAGGTGTTTTTTTTTGCATTGGTTTGTTTGTTTTTGTTAGCTCATGGCAGTCAAGGTAATCTTTGTCAAATCACTATCTGGATATCAACTTAAGGAATAGACTGCCCAGGGAATAAATACAAGACTTAATACTTTAGAATATTAAAATGTTCATTGTGCACAAGAGTACATACTGTAGTGTCAATAGTGCCAAGATTGAGGTAACCTACTATATGTTTTTTATTTGAACTCTCAGATTTTTTCCACCTCTGAGATGTTCAATTTATTATATTTTTTTGATTCTCAGTAGAGAAAAAATGGAAGATGATTATTCATATCTTATCTATGTCTTATGCTTTGGTTGAAGGAAGCCAACAACCACCATCCTCATAAAAAAGGTTTTCCTTGTTGGTAAAATAGTATTAAATGACCAATTGGCGGTACCACAGTTGTGGAGAGTATGGAATGAGGGAGACTGAAGCATATTTCTAAGTAAAGAATAAAACTGGAAGGATTAATAAGCATAATTATCTTTAGATACTCTTTGTTCCAAGTGGCCCTTGTATGGAAGTTGCATTAACAAATAGATTGAGGAAGATTGCACGGGCAGCTTAATATTAACACTGTGGGGTTTTTTTTCTCCTTTCTTTTTCAGATATTTCACATTTACAAGAACAAAATGATCTAAAAGGTTTACTAGAAAATCTCCATCAAAATATCCAAGCCAAAAAAAGAAAGAATGTAGAAATCATGTGGCTGGCTGCCACGGTAAGCATCCTAATATCAAATTTTATTCCCCGTCACCATGATGACGTGCATCATTATGAGGTATCTGCTGTGCTGGGTCCAGCCTCAACACTATGGATTACCAATTATCATCCTCTGTTATCCAGATTAGGCCTTTTCACTATCATTAGAACTTCTATCAGCCCATTAGAATAAGATGGATGGAGATGACCTTAACAAGAAAGAATAGTATTCCTTAGCTATTCTTGTAAACTCCATATGTGTTTGGCACTGTGAGGTTAAAATGAAGTGCCTGTGATCTTCTTGATATTGCATATTACAATCTATCTCACATCAACCAGGATTTTGAGCTGCTCCTATAGAATCATGGTTTCAGCCAAGTCTGGTTATCAGATGTCTTACTCATAGCCCTGCTGAGGCTTCTAGACATATTGTTCACTTAATGAGCCTTCAAATAGGTGTGTTAATTTAGATATTGGCATAGAATTTATTACTTGTGGATTGCTCTTAGACTAATGAGCTATATTTTGTGTGGTTCTTTCTCATTTTAATGGTGCCCTCCGGATAAATGAGCTGCCTGCTTTTGCACCCCAGGTTTCTACAGGAGTGAGGGAGACAATCATGCTTTATCTGGCATGTCTTTAGCATTTATCTGGCAACCATTCAGACATAGCTCACTTGAACTTATGCATTTTTTCTAAACATTTAGACCCAAAGATCCTTTCATCTGGAAAGGCACACATTGAAGATGAACGCCGTGATGAACATCATGTGTAGTTACTGCCCAATGTTGCTCGTGTAATTTGGAGTTCAGGTTACCAAATCTTCTAGGATACCCTTTTCATTCTCTATCACTAGCATAACAGAGCCTTTTCCCCTATTGCCAGTGCTTCAGTTACAGTCCAATATAACTTACTCTCTTCTGGGAAGAAAAAAATGGATAATTTACCATGAGACTGTATAAAATAATTAACCAAGAACAAGGCAGAAATTTGCTTTACTTTCCCTTCATGCGCTCTTGGAGCCCCAGGGAAGGATATCAAAGGTAACAATAAGAAACACCGCTTTCAGGCAGCTCATTTATACCCGTTCCATTTATCACTATACTGTATTACACAAAGGTTGTTTTTAATAGTTCTTTCCCCTGTGTGCTGCTTTTTTCATCATCAAAGGCTACTACAGTTGTTAATTCTCACAAAAAATTCCTAAAAGTTGATCATAAGTTATTTTTACTATTTTATTAAGGTGACAGCATGAAGATAGTTTGATCATTTACAAAGGCTATTTGACAACTTAGGAACATATAAATATGTCATATACAGATTATGTAGCTATGCAAGTAGATAAATGATGCAGTACATGTGTGCACATGAATGCTTATATTCTCTTTGTCTATTAAGTTTTCTTATTTCAATATATAAAAAGTTCTCCTATAAAACATTTCTTAAATATTTTTCTGAAATGTATGTACCAACTATATATGGCTTACTCACAACTTATCATTGAAAGGATGACTTCCTGCCTTTATATATACGTGCACCCATGGTGTGTAAATTCAGCATTCTGTAGGAACATTGACTTCATTAACAGAAGTTCTGTAGTCTTGATAGTTCAGTTTCCATATCGTCTTTGAAAACCAAAGACCTTAATAACACTCTTTAAATGAAGAAATATGGAGCTTCTTTTTGAAATTTTCCAAAAAGCTTTTGTTTCTGTCTCTGTTTCACTTTCCTCTCTTTTTAATCTATTTAATAAAATATTACTTCCATTGTATTACATTTTAATTGAAAAATATGAAGCTATTTGATTTCATCTTTATTGAATTTAAAAAATAAAAATGAGGATTTAAAGTGTCAAATGCCAATCAACTGTGTTGAATATGTATTTAAATTCATATAGTTCCAAAATCACAGAAATCAAGACCCAAACTGTTTACCTCGCTGGAGTTGCTCCCCTTCCCTTGATTTTAAGTTTAAAAAATTTTTTAATTAAAATAAAATTTTTTTAAAATTAAATATCTTTAGTAGAATGACTTCTTTTTAAAAATCACATCTCATGAGATGTTGAAGTCTATATGTTACTACTATGAATATAGGCAAACCTTTATTATTTTATGTTGGAAAATTTGAAATCCTATTTATTTCAAAGGATTAGAATTGTCTAGATGATAAAAGAGTGCATAGTAAAATAATGTTTTCACTTATTTCTCTAGTCACTTAAATTGGAAATTGTGAAAAAGTTCCAAAGGACTAAATCAATAGGGAATTGTAAATAATGGTTTAAGTATCAGAATCACAATTAAAACAATTAAAACATTGATAAAATATATTAGTATATACTCTCCTCAAAGCAGGTAACTGCTAAGAACTCCTTGATGGCAGATAATAAAGCAGGACTTTATTATATCGCATAAGTTTTATTTCAAATGCATGTTGACTAGCACTGTTGATGCTAAAGTGCTTAGTGATATCTCATATCAGAACCCCACTAGAGGATGGGAAAGAAAAAGGGGTTGGGTTATCCACCCATTAACCACAAGGCAATGAGTCAAGAGATTAGTGATGCTTAGAGATTCTTTTCCTGACTTAAATGAGAATAACAAAAATTAACGAGTATAAAGAGAAACAAAATGCACCAGCAGAAGTTAAAGGGTTGGTCCTTGGAGTTAGGTAGACTTACATTTGAATCCTGGCTCTGCTCTGTTGTGTGCAAGTTACTTAACCTACCTAAACTTCTTTTTCCTCATCTGTAAAATGAAATTAATTATTCCTTCCTGCAGGGTTAATGCAGAGTCAAATCTAAGAGAAAAATCGATATAAAATTTTTTAGCATTGTACCTGGTGGACAAAAGTACACAATAAATAGTGGCCATTTTTTGTGTGTGTTCTTACTCTTATTATGGGTCTTGATGAGGGTTTCCTTATTGGCTACATGGGCACCATGTGGGCGTTTAAGATCTCATAACATAAAAGCAAGGGTTCTCAAATATAAGGTAAGGAGATATTTGTTATTTAGAATTCAAATCAAGTGTCCAATCCAGGAAACATAGACTTTGTCCCTTTCCCAGTTATGCTGCTGCTCCCCGGCGATGATACTTACCATCATCCACTGCAGATTGGACACCCTCTCAGGCAGAGTTGCCTCCTCTGCTAGATAGTGAACATCTTATATGACTTTGACAATCCCACACCTCACATACAAAGAGCTAAATAAATGAAACCTATTCCACTGGCATTTGAAATGTAAAGGTAGTGTTTGCACTCAGTTGGTCAAAATAGAACAATTATGTCATAAATTCACGTAAACCCAAAGTCATATTGGTGCAGTCTAGTAGAGGAGGCCAACACTTAGAGACATCTACAAATGAACAACAAACTTTATACATGTGTGTTACAGATTTGTCGCAAACTAAATGGTATTCGTTTCACCTGTTGTAAAAGTGCCAAAGACAGGACGTCGATGTCGGTGACGCTTGAACAGTGCTCAATATTGAGAGATGAGCACCAGTTGCACAAGGACTTCTTTATCCGGGCACTGGATTGTATGAGAAGGTATCCCATGTCTTCAATTGTTTTTCTTTTAATGTGATTTTTGAGGATTTTTGTTTTGTTTTGTTTTTAATTTGAACACATGTCACTAGCCATTTAGTGACTTCATTGTATTTCCATGGCTATAGCTCATGACATCAAAGATAAAATAATTTTAGATATTCCCTCTACTCATTTTAGGCAATAAAGGAAAATGTTGCTGTATTGGGATACTATGCATGGAAGATATATTTCATTAGCTTATTTAGACCTAAGTAATAAGGAATCTGGACATTTCCTATATAGCAGTTAAACAGCATATTTCCTTGACATTTAAGTAATTATGAATATGTGCAAAATAAAACCAAGTTGTTATTAAAGCAAAGCCTTGGGCAATCTTACAATGGCCTGCATGATCTTTAGGTCCGTAACCTCCTTCCAAAAATTATTTTCACATCACTCATCATAAAGACGAGATTATACTGATACTTTAAAATAGAGAATTAATATTGTTACTCTGCAGACATTTCAAGTGCTATGCCTGAAGTTATGTTTCTTGATTCATTTCCGCAGTAATTAAATCTGAAGTCTAAGCCATAATGGGAAGGAAAAAGTGCCTCATTCACAATGTCTGTCAGCAAGGACACACATTAATTAAGAAGTTAAGCGAAATTGTCTCTTTGCAACAAAGTCTGAATCAGAAACACACCAGAAAGAAAGGTCATGTGATGCACTAGAGAGAGCTGCTTCTTAACTGCCATGTCCTTAGCTTCCTTCCCTCTTAACTGTTGCAGTCTTTCAGTGGAGAATCATTGATGCTTGCCTGCCCTTGTTCTGTACGTGTATGTTTTTCCCACTAATGAGAGGTTTCTGCAGTCCTCTGTTTTACCCCATTTCATGTCTCTTGGGCATTTTCATTGTTCAGTGGAGTTCTATCACAATTTTTTGACAAATGTACGAAAACGAGAATGGCTCAGCTATGTAAAACACATTTGGTTGATTTGAAAAGTTCTTTCAAAAGTAATCTCTCAGTACGAACTGAGGAAAAATTCGGAATCAGAGCATGAAATCTTCTAATTGTGTGAAAAGAATACACATGTCACTATGGATAGAGCAAAGGTGCTTGGTGAGGAGAGCTGGAACACATGATATTATAAAATTCATTTCACTAAGATTAGTTATCTGGAAGGTGAAATTGTTTCTTGCATATTTAAGGTAGAGGTAAGAGAGGACTTTAAATTAGAAAGATAATTCTTATAAACTGGTAAATAGTCAAATGCATGTTAAACTACAATACTACAAACTTTGGTGTTGCATAAAGGTTGTTCAGAACCAACGCTCTTTATACAAGATATTTGCTTATAACGTTTGTGGGACTCATTTTTCAACTGTTAAATACAGTACGTCACTAGAAATTTGATCTAAAAATTTCCATATTCTCACTACTTTGGTAAAATTCTTTTTGGTAAATTTCCAATTTATAAATTTAGGCATTGGGTTTGTGTGTGAGTGCTGCACGAGAATGTGAGAGTTTGTGTGTATATGCTTATGTGTGTTTAAAGTAAATAATATGTGTTCTTTCCTTTAATAACTTCCTTGGTTTCTCAGTTTGGGTATTCCATCTTGCAACACAAGCCTACATGTTTATAAGCACAGGCGACCCAGCACAGTGGCTAAGAGTATGAACTAGGGAGCCAGCAGGCCTGAGTTTGAAATCAGGTTCTTTGCCACTTACTAGCTGTGAGCAAGTTAATCTCCTATTGTCTCTTAGTGCCTTCGGCGAGTTAGTTAACCTCTTGGTGCCTCAGTATCCTCACCTATAAAACAGACATGATAATAAGAGGAGCCACTTCTTGGGAGTGTCTTGAGGATTAAATGAATTGATATGCATAAAATGATTCGAACAATGTTTGACACCCAATAATCACTAAATAATTATTTTGAATAAATAAAAAAATCAATATGGAGGGTCAGGCTGTTGGCATGCTGGTCTTCCAAGTGCAGTACAATCTAGCCTATTACAACCCCTGCAATTTTACATTTGTGAATATATTATGACAAGAGGTTTGGCCCAAATACCGTACATTAAAATTATTAAAATCTCCTGGCACCTTTTGTAAATTAGGTTTCAAATGCAATGTTTGCCCATTTAAGAAAATGAGCCCTTTAAATACCACCTTAAAAATGTGCATTTGTTTACAGATGCTGTGCTAATTTAGGACAAATTTCATTTGCTCATTATAGTAAGCCTGAATAGGTTTCTTATAAATATGCTTAGATATGAATGTGTATTATTGTATGCACTTAAAGTAGTCATAATTTGAGATGCAAAAGGCACCTCAGAAATTTAGTCAAACCACATTTACCATATAAGTAATAAAATTGAGCTTTAGAGAGTGTTTTGGCAAAAACTGCTCAGATAGGAAAGTATTAGAGACCGTACTAGAACTTAGGTCTCCTAGTTTTATTTTAAGGTTATTTTCTTTGTATGAAATGAAATGGAATACTACTGCTTAAAATTATTTGGCAATGTATTTGACTAGTCCAAACCTGTTAGTTAGGAATTTGAGACTATGTGCAAGACCAGAGCGGCTGGCCCATGTCCTGAGAAACTGAAGAGCAAACTCCAGACTGGAATATTCAGTCTTTGTTTTTTGGTGTTTTTTATATTTTTGGAAATTAAGTCTTGAAGTCCTTAGTTATCATCTTCACCATTGTAGCCAAGCAACTAGCAGTGTCTGGTCCTCAGTAAAATAAACAAATAAAATAAAGAACTGATCAAATAGGAATTCATTCTGTTGCCTTCTGCTTTTCAGAATGAGATAGCAACTTTTCCATCTATTTTTAAAACAAATATTTTCAAATATATTCTGAAACGATGGCTTTTGTTTTGTTTTTATGTTTAAGCCTTGCTTCCTAGAGTCAACCCTGTGTGAGTAGAGCTTAGTGGTCAGTCAGTGATTAGATGGATGCTGTGCTCAACAACTCCAGCCTTAAAAGTCCCCTCCTCTGCTGAAGTATGTGTGTTTGGGTTGGGGAGCATATTCAAAGTCGAGGCAGTTTTCAAGTCTGCCCTGGCTTTTATTTTCTACCAGCCTCCCGCAGGTCCTCCTGGTCAGCCAGGGATGTATGTGAGCTTATCAAGCCCCTCTATGGCAAGCTCAGTTCCAGGATATCCCTGTTAAATTTCTGGCCAGTGATCTTGTCTGGTAATTGTCCCAAATGGGACCTCAGTCTAAAGTGACCTTCAGCATTTGTTTGCCGCCAAGAATGCTAAAGTTTCTTACAATGCCTGGGCCTGGGTTTTTCCTTTCTCCACTCCAAATCCAGTCAGTCCCCTCTGGCAACAAAGTTGCTGGTTTCCTTGGCCAGATCTACCTTGTAGAACTTAGTGTCCAATGAGCTATCAGGGATAGAGGTGGAACACTGTTCAAACACCACATTCAAAGGTTTATTATGTATAAACACTTCTATACTTTTGTTGTTGGTCACTTTGGTTGATTATCAGGGGCCTGAAATGGTTGTTTTTGACAATATTACAGTTTTATATTTTTTGGGGGGTAGGTGAAGATTTGCTGAACTCCTCACTTCACCAACTGGAAGTCCCACTCTCCAGACAGTGGCTTTATAATGCACATCAGAACCACTTCTGGAACTTTTTAAAACTATGTACACTTGAACTCCATGTGGATTATGATTGAGAAGATCAGAGGAGGATCCAGGGATCTAAATTTTTAAGAACTTTGCAGTTGTTCTGGGGCACAACCCTGTATATTTTTTAAAACCCAGTGTTTTAAAGTAGTTTTACTTTTATGTTTTTGAGTTTTTTGAAATTTTAAATTTTTATTAACAGTAAAGTTTATTTTTGCATTTTCCTAAACATCTTTCAGGCTATTTTCTTTGTTGTTGTTGTTTTTTTTCCTAAGATTCAAGGTTATCATATCAGTACTATTTTCCTCATTTTATCTTTTCTTTACATTTTTTCTATTGTATTGTGCTTATGTATGTAACAGTTTCAAATTATTTATGGATGAGCAGAAGCTTCTGGATGAAAAGAGATAAAGCTTCATATAGCTGCTTATTCAGAAACCCCTCCACCAGAATAAGCTCCATGAGAGGAGAGATTTTTGCTTTGCTTTTGTTCACTGCTGTATTCCCAGTACCTAGAACAATGCCTAGTGATAGTAAGTTCTCAATAAATATTCATTGAGTGAATGATAAAGGTTTTAAAAGGCTTCAGGTCCTGTATATTAGGCAGTTCATTCAATTTCAAATTAAGCACATGAAATTATGGCTCAATTGTGACTTAATTTTTTATAAGCAGCAGTTCCAGAAAGTGAAAGTAAAAGTTTTGGAGAGGCTATGATCCAAATTCAAAAACAGACCAACAACAAACAAACAAAACAACCTCACCTCAGTTAGAATCTACCCTTTTTTGGTACAATTTTCATAAATCTCATAGTCCTTTTCCTGCATGTCTAGGATAACTTTTAGCTGCACCCTCATATTAGAATTTGACTGAAATGGCTAAAGAGCCTGTTCGGATTAGAAAGTTAGCAAAATGTCTGGGAATATCTGAACCTATAAGGAAACTCTTAGCTGGTTGGCTATATCATAAGACCAAAACAAGGGTATTCAACCCTCACTGCACATTAGAAACCCTAGAAAACTTAGACAGATAAACAGATAAAATGACCAGAGTCCTACTACAGACCAACCTTCAAGAATGGAGCTGGGATGTACAACCACTTGACTAAAGTTTTCCTTATTAAAACCAATCACCTTAATTAGTAAATTATTTTAATGGCTTTTTGATAAGACTAAAGCCTGGTTATCTATCTTTTCCTTTAGTTGAGTTTTGAAATGTATATATATCACCAAATTCTCCCTTGATCATCTACGGCGGAAGCTTTCAAAATGGTGGATGAATCAGCAAGGATTTGTTTTTGTATTTTAAGAACAGTAAAATGCAGAATCAGCACTCAGTTTTTGGTCATGTACTCTAATGAATGCTAAGAGCCAACTCATCCCAATGCATTTGCAGAAAGCATTTTTCCAGACTTTTAAACTTATATTTGAAAAATTGGTGATTGGAATTGAACTAAAAACACAATAGATTTGACTGGATTATAAATTGTCATGTTTAGTAAGAAATAATTGTGTTGGGAAATTTAATTGCCATTGTGAAGAAACAAAAACTCCATTGCAGTGTTTTCCCCCTTATCAGGGACTCTGGGAACATGTGTATGTACAATGCAATAGTGTGATTCCATATTGCTTAGTTGCTTGTAATTTTTATTTTCCTTATGCTGCATTACTATGTCAATCTGTCATTCGATAATGACTCCTAAAAATTAAGATAGTTGATATGCCATTAGTAAGATAGATTAGGGCAACTTTCAGTAGACAGCCTGTTTATCAACCTTATGATAATGGGATTTAACCATTTTATTTTATTAAATATTTAATTCATAAGGGAGAGACTAAAAGGCCCATCAACCTTATTAGATTTTATTATCTTCTTGAATGTCATGTTCTCAAAATGTTGCACCTGAAATTTATAAGTCGGGAGAACATAACATATGAAATGGTGTTCTTTGTAAATACATGACCTTATCCAATTGGTGACGTAAAGGTTTTATTTATCATGGCCCTCTCCCTTGTAAGGTTCACTTTTTGAGGGATGTAGTTCATTTGTTGTTGAAATAGAAAGTTCTTTCCTCCTTTCCTTAGCCTTGTTTCCCAATTTGGCTTATTTTTCTCTACTTTTGTTTGTACAAGTCAGAGAAGAGCTGCTATTATTTCAGATTATCTATTTCAAATATTAAAGGGAAAAATAAGCATTGTAGATGTAGGTGATTGAAGCTTAAAGCTGTCTCTTGGCAACTTGAAGGGGATTTGTTTGTGGAGAGCAGCTCAAACAGCAACAGTTTTTTCCTCATCTGTTAACCTCTTGCCTTGAGGACTTCTGTGGTGTCTTGGTGTCTTTGAGGCAGTGCTCCTGTCCATATCTGTGACAAAGTATCAGTGATGAGCCTGGGCGGAGTCACCTTTGTTTGAGGATTGCAATTTATCAGGCAAAATCTGGCCCTATTTAGGATGTTTGGGCTTCAGTGGAAGGGAAAGATAAAAAATACTGCGAAGAACGTACTTTCTTAGAAATCATGTTAGCTCAAGTATCTTTTAACAAGGCATCTGCGGATGAGCCACCAAAAGAGAAATAATCTTACTGGAGAAGTCAAAGAATGACCTACAAAAAGAACTTTCAACTTCCTGAACAAAATGTGAGTGCTAATTTTAGGAATCTTCATATATTCATGTGAGACAATACATTGTCATATTATTTTGCTAGGAGAAAAAAGTGCTTTGAGGTCTATTTTATTTTCTTCCTGTTTTTTGGTGTGTCTTTTCTAATACTAATGACTTGGCAACCCTGTGAGTGTGGAGCTCATCATCCAGAGCAGCTACGAGTTTTACACACGCCTTTACAAATAAATCACCTCTTTCACATCTTGAAATTATTAACTGAGGGGCTGGACATATAAGTCTATGGAATATATGCTGGTTTAAATTTTAATTTAATCCAATAAAATACGTAGAAATGAATCTAGTTGAAACAAATAATTTAACTTCTGCTGCAGTTTTTAAAGTTAGGGAAAACTGCGGTTAAATCTTTATTTCTATCACTTGCAGCTTTGGACAAATTAATTATTCTGCAACCCTCAGTTTCCTAAACTGAAAACTAGAGATACGGATCCCGCTCTCCTGTAGGTATTATTGTGTTAAATGAGACCACTTATTTAAAGTCTCAATGCCCCATGGGTATTAGGCTCTCTGTCTGCTGTTAATTCCCCTCCCTCTCCATGCTCCCTCTGTCTCTGTCTACTCTGCTGACTCTCTTTTGCCAGTTCTCACTCAAAGAGTGTCTCCTCGGATATTCCTGAAATTGAAGAATTCCCATGGTCTTCAAGGACTTAGAAGAAAAGTCCCAGGATTAATACTAGGGTTTTCTTAAATTCAAAAATTATCTTTCAGTGACTATGGCCTAGATGATTTAGAGATCTTGCTAAAGTCCTATGGACTTTTAGGTTGCTTCTGATACGTTGTTATTATAAGCATTTGGTGGAATAGATATTTTCTTATGTGTATCTGTGAGTACAAACATGAAAGTTTCTCCAGTATATAAACCCATGAGGAGAATGTCTGGTAAGGTATTTATATTTTCAACTTTGCTGGATACTAACAGATTGCTCTCCAAAATAGCTATCCTAATTTATTTCCCACAAGCCACGTATGTTATTTCTCCACATGCCCCCAATACTTGTTTTGTCCATTCTGATGGGTGAAAAGTGGTACCTCGGTTTGATATTCATTCCCCTAATGATATAAGTGAGATCAAATGCCTGTGTAAATATTGATTGGTCCATCCAGGTTTCCATTTCCAGTATCTCCTCTTTGATATGTTTCAGATATTGGGGGTTTGCATATAAGTACAGGTTAAGAAAATATTTTAGCATTTGAAAACAACTGGCTTGTTGTGTTTAAGGCAAGTTTTCAAAAAGATTTCAGGAGTGGTAGTTTTTTAAAAATACTTTTGTTTTGTTTTGTTTAAAATGAAAGCACAGTGGAATAGGACAGAAAGTGTCCCTCAGGTTTGGGTAGAGAAGTGCAGCATTTTGACAGAAGCCTGCAACTTGATATGAGGCTTTTTACCAGGAACCGTGGGCAGAGATTCATTTTAGACAAAGGAAGCAAGCTTCCAGCTGAGAAGCAAACAAAAAACCATAGGCCTTTACATTTGGAGAATGAAGTGTAACAGAACTAGTCCTAGAAAAGGGTGGTCTCATTAAAGAAGCCCGAGATGCCGGCAGACCAGGTCTGGATGATTTTGAAATGCAGTTATGTGAAAACCTGGAAAGTCTATTTATGCCCCTAGAAGGCTGAGACGTGAGGGGCAAGGCAGTGAGTGAATAGAGCCTTATATGGCTGAACCTGAGTACCACGTTCAAAAAGGGAAACAACTCGGAGTCAACACTTATGGGATAAAGATCATAGTTCTATCTCAGACTTTGCTTGCTTTTAGAGTTTATAAGTTTGTTAGGACATTCAGTCACCATAAAGGAATGTTTCTCAGAGTACAGTCCTTCATTTAACCACCTAACAATTTTTTCCACAAGTGCCACCTGAACAATGATTCGTTTTAGGCTTGTTCTAGGCAACAATATACAGAAAAGCATGCACTTGATTTGCCTGTTATTACTAATGCTCATGGGAATAAATAAACAACTATTAAAATTAATATATTGTTAATATACCACGTAAAAACTCTTGCCTCCCATCAGAGTACTTACTACATTCTGGGAAACACTCACAGAAGGGTTTCAACCCTGTGTCTAACCTGAATTTGGGTTACATTGATCCAGTTTCTAGCCCAGCAGAACAAACAGGAAGTCATCACAGCCAAACGTCCTGTGAACACTGGTCTGGGGGAAACTGTTTATAAAAAAGCAGCCAAAATACTGGCAAACCATTTCTCCTGATCAAAAGGTCACAGGTGACAAGGATAATGTTTATGCCCAACAGATAATGGCCTGAAGTCCTATCGGCACAAATATATCATGTATAATTACTCCCTGGTCCGTCCCATTCAGTGAGCATATCAGAATTCGTTTGGGTGTGAATGATATTATTATAGGGATCAAGAGTGTAATTTATAAAACCTATCATTTGCAAAATTGGTAGTTTATTATTAGTAACAAATCACATATGATAATCCTCAAGTGTCACAGCCTGTTTTGGGAGACTCACAGCTCTGAATACTCTAAAATCTAACTTTTAAACAGCTGAGTGGACAGCAGGGGTGCTTCAGTATGGCAGTAAAATGAGTTTAGTGCAGTGGTTAAGGGGAAGAACTTTGGAGTTAGACTACCAGACTTCACTTATTAGCAGTGGGAAGGAAATTCTAAGGGTCTTAGGTTATTTAGCTATAAAATAAAACAATGAATATAAAGAAATTGGTAACAAGATCTAGTAGATAGCACTTGTTAAGTTTAACTATCACTAGCATTATCATAATTTCACCAGCACCATCATCTCATAGGATTGTTGTGAGATTTAAATTAAATAAGGATCATTGGTGCACTTAACACAGTACCCATTCCATAGTAAGGATCAACAAATATTAAAGGCTGCTGTTGTGGTTGTGGTGGTGGTAATTATTATTACTATTATTATCACCTCCTTTGTCATGTTTTTTAATGGATTATTCTTAAATAAATTGTGCATTTTTGTAATGTCCTCAAAATATATTGAGGACAGTACAAGAAACAGCCCTTTCAACTACTCATGTCATCTATTGCACTGGTTCTCAAAAAGTCAACAGGGGGAATACCCCAAAACTTGTTAGAAATGCAGATTATCAGGCCTCACCCAGGCCTACTGGATCAGAAACTCTAGGGATACAGCCCAGTAATCTGTGTTTTAACAAACCCTGAGATAATTCTGATGCACACTTAAATTTGGGAACTGTTGGTCTATTTTAAGGATGTAGTTAAGGATATAGACATTTTTAATAGCTTTATTTTTGAGATATGATTCACATATCATAAAACTCAACTGTCTAAAGTGTACAGATCAATGGTTTTTAGTATATTCACAAGAGTTGTGCAACTGCCACCACCAAAATCTAACTTTAAAACCTTTTCATCACCCCAAAATGAAATCCCGTATCCATTAGCAGTCATTCCCCAAAAGCCCTCACCTCTGGTCCTATGCAACCACTACTCCACTTTTGCCTATTCTGGACATTTCATACAAATAGAATCATACAATATGTGGTCTTTTGTGACTGTCTTCTTTCACTTAGCATAAGGTTTTCAAGGTTCATCCATGTTGTCAGGCATTGTCATTACTTGTAAAGTGCCTTCTTTATGAGTATTCTTTGCAATCATTCGATAGCATTAACATTAGGCTTGTATATAATTCTCCAGGCTTGTATATAATTCTGTGCATGTGCATATTGTGTGTGTTGGGAGTGGATGGGAGACTGTGTGTACTCCGTGGGCAGGGGCCACTGTTTCTATGTGCATGTGTGCTTTAATTTTGTGGTTTCCCTTCATGGAGATGACTAAAAAGCCCAGGGCCAAATTTGTGAACCATCTACTTCAAATGTAGAATTCTATAATGTACTTTATTTTTTTTACTGTAGTGGCCTCATATGTACTCCTATTTTATAACATTACCCTGGTATTTACTGTTTCTCACTTTTCAACCTTATTAAATTTCAGCAATCTTCAGTCCAAACTGAATAATACTAATTTATATATTTTCCACAAAGCCGTTAACATCTTTTCTCTTACCTCTGAATTATGTGTTTTCAAAAAAATGTCTGTCTTCTCAACTCTTTGAGAAAATAATGACACTGTATTTTTATATGCCTCAGAGTTTGCAAATCACCTTGGCTGCTCTTTTGCTCTTGAAAATAGGAATATACTAGATATCATCTTTTGTTCAATTTCTGTTCCATAATTTAATTTTATAACATAAATTCAGAGTTAGAATTTCTATAATACATATAGTTTTATTTGATTTTGTGATAAAGATATTTTTTCTCTTGCAGAGGCTAGGACAAAAATGAGGAAAAAGGCATATTAGAGCTGTCAAAGAGATATTATTTTGCCAGAAAAGGAGGAGGAAAATGCCTTCCTTTTTCTCACAAGAGTGAACTGCTTTTACAGCATTTGCCCTTAATATGGATACATTTCTTATAAACTCCTGGCATCTCTAGTCACTATTTAAAAAGGAAAAGCATTTTTCCTTTAAGAATAAAAATCTTACGTGCATACATGCAAGATACAAATGGTTAAAGGTCACATGATCCTAAGTCACAAGGTACCTGAGGCACCTGAGTAGACTTCCCAGGGGAAACGGGATGACAGCCCAGCAAAAGCCCAAGCTCCACTGAACATTGTTTTTCTGTCTGTGGTTTAACATTATAAATACAATTTTTTAGTGCAAGTTAATAACTTAAAGAGTTGCTAATGAATCATGGGGTCCCTGAATAATGAATTGAGCTGATTTTCTTTGATAAATTTAATGATGAATAAAATATGTGATGTGTTAGAAGTAGAGATGATACGATTCCGTACAACTGTGCCTTACAACTTGGTAGCAAGACTTTAGTCTTGAAATTAGCATTCTTAGAGTAGACAGATACTGTACATTAATTTTTAAAAGAAATTTTTTTTGAAGATTTATTTATTTATTTATCCCCCCCTTGCTGCTTGTGTTTTACTGTGTCCATTCGCTGTGTGTTTCTTCCATGTCTGCTTATCTCCCCCTTGCTGTGATGTCCTGCTGCATCAGCCTACCGCGCTGCGCGGGCCGGCTGGCCTGCCCTCACAAGGAGGCCCCGGGAGGCAAACCCAGGGCCTCCCATATGGTAAACGGGAGCTCTATCCATTGAGCCACACCTGCTTCCCCATAATTAAAAATAAATTCTAAGGCACAGGGCTTAAATAAGTCTATTTTTTGAAAAGTATATTGTTTGAAATCGAGGTAGTCAGAACTTCACCCAAAATGCAATCCTAGAGTTCTTTACAAGTTAAAATTTTATATTACAGGGGTTATGGTTTCAGATCATAATGGAAAATAGAAACTTTGTTTTCCATTTCTATTTATGTAGAGATATAATATAGTCATGTCTCCTTGCAATTTACTTTACATAGTTCTATGACATATTGTGTATACTTCTTTATTATGCAACTTTGACCACATTCTGTGAATAACAAAAGATGGACACACTGACAACCTGGATTTGGTGCTGTAGATGAAAGGAAAATTAAAAATTTCAAAATTTTAAAAAGGCTTTGAGGGTTTTTGGATGTTTGTATATTAATGCAAATGAAAATTAATTTGTGTGTATTTTTTTTTTAATTTTTAAGCATAATTTGAAAGTTAGGAGCTGCATTTTGAATCTTCTTATGTCCAACTAAATGTTAAAATGGTATTAGCACATTTTGCCAATATGTTTCTGAAATCCAGTAATTTCCTCTTGGAATGTGATTAGTGGTTAAAGCAATTTTTTAATTAAACTAATTTTATCACAATCAAGTAAAAAACAAAACCAAAAGAATCTTGGAAGAATTTCAACCAATGGGCATGGGACATAAGGGAGAAAAGGCAGCTGTCTAATTTATTTGGGGTTTAACAAGGTAAAAACATGTATCAACAATGATCAGGAACTCTCATGGCTCTGACCACTGTGGTGATTGGTGTGGATCTTCCAGGTAGGCAAGGCTTTCTATTTCCTACAGAGACCAGCCTGCTGCTTGGGCAGAACATCTTAGCTAAATATTTATCCCAGCTTCTAAAAGAGAAAATTGCCACAGGGAAGGTAGTCAGCACTCCCCATAGATGTTGATTTCTCCTCTAAGGACGTGGCAACCTGATGCTCTTCCAAGCCCCTGACAAATAACTGTTGAAGCAGTGTTCCTATTCACATCAAAAAGAGGCCTACTGTTCCGTTATCACTGCGTGACTGTATGTCTCCATTAGGAACCTAGATATCTAAAAGCATAGTATTTCAATATAAGACAGATTTTATTGAAGAATCTGAACAAGTGGAGTTAACAGTTTTTCCGTTTCTCTTGGGACATATGTCTGAGGTCTATAAATACATTTTTCAGTTGAATCCGTGTTGAAACTAGATACCTTCTGGTCGAACACCTCGCAATATCTTAACATCAACGACTGTACTTGTCTAATAAAGTTCTTTTTAAAAAGCTACACTAGCCCTTAAATTACATTTCCTGGTAGATTTTTCAATTGAAGATTCCATAGCCTGAATCCAGTGTAAAAGGGTCAATGATTGATTCTCCCAGCTGTGATGGTGGCAGGAGCAGCATGTTGGATGGAATAGGGTGTTCCATTGCTGAGTCTGAACTGATTACACTGTGAGAAGATATGCTTTTGTGAGCAACAGTAAGAATTCATACAGAATTACTAGTGCAAGGTTAGATCTCTAAGTTTGAGGAAATAGTCAAAAGCCACTTAGAGAAGCATTTTTTGACGAAATGAATTTGGCAGCCTTGCAATACTTATGGAACAGGTAAAGAAACTGAAATTGAAAAGCGAATTGTGATGAACCTTATTTAAAATTGTTCTTTGACTTGGTTTGGAGGCAAAAGTTACAGATATTAAGGGGAAAAAGATTAACATCCTTTGAATGTTCCTTTTCCTTAGACCTAACTTGGTCTTGTTTGCAAATTGCAATTTAGTTCAAATGACTCAATGATTGTGATTTCTTAGGTGCTTTTTCTTATGCTACTGTTTCAGCCACTAATATTAGTTTGAAAAATACTGATGTTTTTGCATCTCATTAAAATAGACAAACTGAAAAGAGACGAATAACTATTAATTGACACATGAACGTCCCCCAAAATATTCCAGATAAATTACTTTGCTCACTATTTTCATGAGTTGGTGAAAGACCACAACTTTTTATATTAGTAGAATAAAATGTTATTGATTCAAACCTCCGTGGTTATTCTCCTAAAAGTCAGATTTCTAACTGCTCCTGTTTCTTTGTACTTGAAACTTTTCATGCTAATAGTACTTAAGGACTGAAATCTTTGAAAAAGACCTTAGAGATTACCTAGTGACCCTGCCAACCAAGGCAGTATTTTTTACACAACATCTCTGACAAATTGTCAGCTAACCTTTACTTGAATATGTCCAATGGCAGGGAGTTTGTTACTTTGTGTATCAACCCATTCCATGGTTGGACAGCTATAGTTTTATAAAACTTCACATTAAGCTGAAATGTGTCACCCCATAACTTCCAATTATTAATCCACTCATCTGCCTGTATCAACATAAAATAAGTCAGCATCTCCTCCTTATGTCACCCTGTGAAATATTTAGAAAATATTGCTGTGTTCTCTTAATTATTTTTAACTTTATTTCAACTTAAAAATAAAAAAAGTAACAGCCAAAGTCAGCTTAACAAATTATGGAAACATTACCTTTAAAAAAATCCTGTCCAGGCACATTTTTCTTGTTTAATCCTAAAAACAAACTCAATTATTTCTCCAGTGTTCTGAAAAACGAATAAATGAGCACATATTGGTTAAGTGACACAACCAAGGTCTCCTCATTAACAAAGAAAATGAAAAAAAATGCTTGATCATATTCACATCTCATAAAACTAAATCCCATATTCTTTTTTTTTCTTTTAGCATTTATATAGTAACTTCTTTGCCTTTACTAAAAAATTTTCACAATATTATTGTTAACCATAGTCTGTAAGTCACATTAGTTGTATATTTCCCATGTATCACCATATTCTTAACACCTTATAATAGAGGAACATTCTTGTATTTGTTTTAACCACAATCCTCATCTAAGATTATTAGCCACAATCCTCATCTTAAATTAATTTTTTAATTTAGGTACAAATCTTCCTTCTCTTCTTAAAAGATATTGCCACCATCTCTCAATGTATTCTTCATTTTAAATGTCCCCTTGTAAATAATGACAAGCAAAACAGGAACCAATTTCTAAATAAAATATGATGAACACAAAGTAAAATAGGACAAAAGTCTGTCTTCCTCCCTCCCTCCCTCTCTCTCTCTCTCCCTCTCTCCCTCCCTCCCTCCCTCCCTGCCTGCCTGCCTCCCTCCCTTCCTTCCTTCCTTCCTTCCTGTTAATTAGTGTTTATTATGTACCAGGTACTTTTCTAAGCATTTTACAATTATTATCTTTCTTCTAAAAATGAAAAACTGAGCCACAGAGAGGTGAAATGACTCGTCCAAGGCCTCATAGCTAGGAAAAGATGGAACTGGCAGTCTTACCCTGTTCTTACTTCTAAGTGCCTAGGCTGTCTCTCTTGATTTGTAGTTATCTTATTTATTCCTGGATCCATAAATCACATGACCTTTTAAAAAGAACTTTGTCTCACTGATTAATAAATTGAAACATATAGTCTTCTTTCACATACATTGCTCTCTAGAAAGGTTTTTCCCAAGCTCTACGGTGGTATTTGACTTTTTTTTTTTTAGTAATCAAATATAGATGTTTATATTTTTATTCTTATTGGCCCTAGCTCTGACATAAGTATGGTGGCTTAAGTGAGCATTATATATTTTCTGTATTTTAAGAAATGGATATGAATTTCATTATAGAACACGCTTCTATTCAAAGATATCTAATTAATAGGCAATTTAGGACTCTGCAAACAAACATTTATAAACATAAATAAGAATTTAAAAAGAGAAATACCATGGTCTGATATCTTTGGACATGGAGGGATACCTACATTGGAAAATTACGAAAGGTGCAAAACTGAAAATTCTTCACGTGGGCATAGCCACCCTTTTGTGGTTGATTCTTGGGCAAAACCAGACCACAAAATCTTGACCAAGTTTAAAAAATGGTGAGATAGATGATTTGAACTTGGTTCAAGTTAATTTCAGTTCCCCATTAAACAAGCAATGCAAACATGTCAAAAAGAACAGGATAACAGTGAGTAGTTGCTTTTATCCAACACCTACTTGTTCCTCATGAAGGCCCACCCAAAGGATAGATGTGGGAAAGTAGAGAGAGAGCCAAACTCCTGAACTAGCTCTACTTTATGCCATTGGTGGAGATGGAACCATGTCTCTCTCAAGGGTTTACCTACCACCACATAACGCAGCTTGTACAGTTCCAGTGGTGACCTACTTCTGTATTATGTTTCCTTCTGCAACATGAGGCTTAAATAAGTTTGAC
Source organism: Cabassous unicinctus (assembly GCA_029593785.1). Taxonomy (NCBI): domain Eukaryota; kingdom Metazoa; phylum Chordata; class Mammalia; order Cingulata; family Chlamyphoridae; genus Cabassous; species Cabassous unicinctus. The sequence continues at coordinate 6,907 of JAQZBX010019544.1, read as the reverse complement.
CCTGCCAGCCACCGCCCTTTTAATTGCTTCTACATAAAGTATTAAATTTTATTGTGGGTCATTATTCCACTATGGCTGAAGTCATTTACGGTAAGGAGTAGATGGCTGTGAATACGCCCTTATGTCAAAGAAGTAAGGACTTTTTGAATGCATATTATTTACCAAATAAGGTGCTTCATATATAGCGGGTGAATATGTATTCATATAACATATGAATAGGAGATATTCTTTGCCTCTGACAAGCTCAAACCCCATCAGGGTAAATCACATTTAAATAAATAATGGTGGGTTAAGCCTTAAATAACAGCATGTATAAACTGCTTTTGGAATCAGAGATAAGGAGCTATTAATTCCTTGAGGGTGAGGAGTAGGGAGATGAGAGAAGTGTGGCTACTAACAGGGAGCTACAGAGACAGAAGGTGACCTTTCAGCTAGTATTATTATCTGGTGGATACATTAAGAAAAAATTGTATTCCTCCTACAAGAGCTTTGATTTTTCTTAATAAAAAAAATCAATTGATTTATTGAGAAATTTCATCATGTTTTCCTAGAGGCTTAAGATTGGAACATATTGACAATAAATATTAAAACTAGGTTACTTTATCAAGTTATGATCTCTGAGAAAGCAATGACCTTAGTGAAAAACAAGAAAAGTGAATTTTATAATTATCCAGGTTTGGAGCCCTTACCCCTCCACAAATAAATCCGTTTCCTAGGTGATTTCTAACCTGCCTGTACTTTCCCCCTTTATAACTGGCTTAATTCAGACTGAGGCGGTCAAGACAGTATATTTGGGCTAGAAATCTGTGAAAGAAACAAACAAAAACACTATCTTTCCTATTAGTGTCAATTTCAGTTGACCTCTCTCAATACCTGTAAACATCATTATTGCTCAGCTCAGGCTAACCTCCATTCTTTAAGCTTACAATCAGGAAAAGCTTTATCAGAGCCAGTCATCTGCCTTGCAAACATAACCAGAAACTGATTTTGTCCAAGAACCCTCTCCCACCAGTTTAAATACTGGATTAAAATATTTTAGTGATATTTAAAATATTACTTCTTCAAAATAGAATTTCTTTTTTAGTGCTTTGTTTAAACAAAACAATTTCATGTTAAATATTCTCAAACTTTTCTTGTATTTGAGTGTTCCATTCATAATTGTCAGGCCAGAATGGGATATAAATTCTGCAGTGATTTAAACATAATATTAAACCGGAGAGTATCTAGCCTCTTGTACTATTGAATGCTGTTGTAATAGAGAAGAGATTGAACCTAAAATAGCTTCCTCAAAGCTGCTCTAAGGTGGGAAAAAAGCATGATCTGAAAAATAATAGCTCAGTGAAAGAGCATTGTTTATTTTAAAACCATTTGTGAAAATGAGGGATTGTTGTATTTGAGCAAGTCTAAGAAACCAGAATTATTCCTCATTTTCAAGTGTTTTTGACAGCATGAACTGATTAAAATATCAAGTCAGTATACAAATAACTGTTGCTCTAAATCTCAGCATTGTGCTAATGAGCTTCTAGTATTTACTAAGGCACAATCAGTTTTAATCTGATGCATTTGTTTATTGAGCAGCTAGCAAATACAAGTGCTAAAGAGAGCGGCACTTTACTCTTGCACTCTTGAGCGCCCTTGGTTCAAGTGGTGCTTTTGCACGCTCATCTCTGGTATAGGCACATTAGGTAGATAAAATGTGTTCCTTGCCCTAAAAGAATTCAAGTCACTGGGAGAGACAAGACATGCAAATTAACACATGCAGGACTATATGTGCTGAGTGTCATCTAGTTGGATCCAGAAAGTTCTGAAAGTGCTCACGGGAGGGGAGGGAGATCCTCTGATGCTCAATTTCAAGTCTGTGTTGGTTTGAGTCTTTTATGTGGACCCCAGAAAATTATGTTCTTAAATCGAACCTATTTTGAACCTTTGATTAGATTAAATCAGTTAAGAGCCTTTTGACTAGATTGCTCCAGTAGGGCGTGACTCAAGGTGGATCTTAAACCTCTTACTGGAGTCCTTTATAAACAGAAGAATAAAGAGCCGCAGGCATAGGGAGAAAGGCCACAGCAACAGAAAGAAGCCTGCAGAAGGTGAAGTTAATGAACCCAGGAGAGAAAAACAGCAACAGGCGGAACAGCCCAAAGCAGAACTAGCAATGAGGCCCTCAGGAGAGGGGAGAGACCAGCCAACTCCACCATTATACCCTGACATGGTGCCTGATAGCCCACAGCTGAGCTCAGGGAGAAAGTGAGCTGGAGGAGAAGGCAGAGACAGGCAGAGCCACCATTGTGTCTCACTACGTGACAGGAGTCCAGGATTGCCAGCAGCCAGCTTTCAGGGAAAGAACTTCACCTGATGCCTTGATTTGGACACTTTTATGGCACCAGAACTGTAAGCTTTTAACCTAATAAATCATATTGTAAAAGCCAGCTCATTTCTGGTATATTTCTCTCAGCAGCTTTTAACAAACTAAAACAAAGTTCAACACTAGAAGTGTATGTGTCAAATTATCTTTTACACATGGAACAACTACTAAGACTTTATCTTTTTATATCTTAAATGGAAATAGATAATAAAAGGCAGTTTCAACTACTTTGCTTTAGTTCATCATAATATATATTAAGTGGCAGCCAATGAAGAATTTGATTATAGATTAATTTTCTGTAGTTTTAGGATAAGGTAAATGAAATAATGCAGATCAAAAAGAAGTTGATGTGTCCCCTTAATTTCCCCTTGTCACCGGTATTGTTCAGATTTCAAAAGGTTGCTAGAGGATAGTAAACTTCCAATTTAATCAGTACATCCTATTATAAACACAGGCATAAAATATTAATGTTACCAACATTTTGCAGATTTAGGTTTGCCAGTTTAACACTTGAGGCTATTCATTACCCTGTTAAATATTTGCCTACGTTTATGCTAAATTGTTTCCAGTACATATGGCACTTTGTTAGTGACCATAACATCCAAAGAGTAGCCTCTCCCTGGGGCTTAGAGGTTACATTGTCCTGGGAGTCAAATGTCCTTGAAATCTGACTTTCTTCATCTTCCTACCACTTACTTCCTTAGTGAAATTAATTTTTTACATGTACCCTGTCATCTTGTTCTGTTTTTTTAATAGTCCCTGCTCCGTAAACCATTGTGACTAATTTCCCCAAAACAAGTTTCCTTCAAAGTTTACCATTTTGGAAACTTAGACTCCGTTCAACATTTTATCTGTTGTAGCTTGAATATTTTTAACCTCAAATTTCTTTTAGTACCAGCATTTACAGTTTAAGCCTCTCTTATTTAAAAGAAAGTATTTGCAACTCCACAAACTAATGAAAAACAAATTGCTTTTGTTGTTGTTGTTGTTGTTTTATTAAAGGACCCATGTTCCTTTCCATAGGAAAGAAAACTTTCTGAATAAAGGGAACATTTTGTAGGAAATTGAATATGATTTTTGTAACATTGAACAAATGCTATATGCAACATTTAGATATAAAATGGCCACTTGAAGATTATTAATCCTGCTGGCTTAAGCTATGATATATATAAACAATTGTCCCTTGAGTTAAATCAAAAACCAATATAATTCAATTTTTGTACTGTTTTTAAGAATTTAATGGGCATTAATCTAATCTAGACTTAAAATGTGTTTGGGAATCAGGTAAAGGATAGAAAATGTTTCCTATTTGACAAAGACATACTTTACAAATTTTGGGATTGATGGTTATATTTGCCGTGGCTTCTATATGAAAAGTTCAGAGTCCATCTGTACCTCAGAGTCATGTGTATCCTCATAAATGGCACGAATCAATGCAGAGTTTGAGCCTCTTTTTAGGTTCTGGAAATTGGTGATTATCAGCATTAAGAAAATAGTGGTCTGTTTAACCATCAAGCCAATTTTAATGTACTAAGCTGTTGAAAATGATGTTCTTGATTATTCTTTCCATGCATAATTACTTAGCTCCCCGGTTCTTGTTACTCTGGAATTATAAATGCACAGACTAGGTCCACAAAAAATACTGAATTATGAAGGCAAAGTCAAGAATCTAGAAGGTTCAAACTACTTTTTACAAATATACTTACTGTCACTAATATCATAAAGTTCCTTAGTAGGCAATCTTCAGCTAATAATTGTAGTTTAAATTGGTTGATTTTGAAAGCATCCATCCAAACTCAGCAGAAGTATAGATCATTCTGAGTAAGATATCACAGGTATACAGACTTCCATCCATTCTCCTTTTACACAGTACATAATAAAGATTAAATATCCCTTATGTGCATTGTTATCTCCATCTCCTAAATACTTGATGCCCCATAATGCCATTATCTGTCTGTGAATGTATTTAAGCATGATTTAGGAATCTTTTGTGACTATCCAGCCTCCTATAATCAGAGCATTAGTTTTGGTAATAGATCAGAAAATATTAAAATAAATGTTGCAGATCCTCAACCCAGGCAAGCAGAAACCCACTATTAAGTCAGTTTTCAAGAAAAGGGAAAAAAAAATAGGACTCTTTGGACTATCTATGGAATTATCTGATTTTTAGATTAGTGTGCCTGCATGTGTGTGTGTATGTGTATTGAAATATCTCGATCTCTGTGTTTTCAGTCCCAGTGGCAATCACTCTCTCTATTACTGCAAAGCATCTTCCTCTAAGCAGCACAATAGGGATAACAAAACCCATTTCAGTCTCAATTTAAGTTTAATTCCCAGCTGGGACTTGAAATGAGGCTGTAATGAACTTGAACTTGCAGCAGTGATTATCTCGTACGTGCATATAAACGTGTGCAGATACACTAGTGGTTTTCCCAGATACTACTCTGAAGGTGTTCAATTCTTCAGAAACAGATGAAAAGCAGAGTGTTATGGCTCAGCATATTATTACATTAAGCACAGGGCAGCCAGCCAGGTTTTATTTTATTTTACTTTATATTTAACAGAGGATGGAAGAACAGCATATAGCATTATAAGAGGATTTTAAAAAATGATCTGTACAACATTTCCATCAGAAGTTTCTAAATTAATGCATAAAACATCATCAATGTTATCTGCAGAAAATACACAGAGACGAGAGTTGATTTGAATTATAAAATATTTCTAAGAAACAAAGCAGATCTTCCCAGAGTCCAAATACCTCCCTAAAATGATTTAGGCTTTCACAGACATCATTTATTATTGTGTTACTAAGTTACCAAATTATATTCTGTGGACATAAATGAATGATTGTGCTTATTTAAACACTTTATAGACCAGAATCAAGTGGAAATAATTTAATCCTTGAGCAGATTAGAGGATGGTTTCTGGAGTCTGTGTCACAGGTAAAAATCAACACAAGACATCAGGAAATGCATAAATTTGGCTTCTTATTGTTACATTTTTGCTCCTTGATAGAGGCTGACAATTAGTAACTTGCTACTCTCCCACAATTTAGGTTATCTCCCACAAATCTAAACTCTCTCTTCCATGCTTTCTTGGACAGAAACTAGGGGATTCAGGTAGGTTCTGGGTTAAACACTCAAGCACAGCCACAGTATTTTCTGAGAAGCTGGGCCATACCTACAAATTCAAGTTTAACTTCTCTTTGTATGAGGATGTGATGGCCTATTATTAGATGAAAGAATATTATATGAGTTGGGGAGCAGATGTAGCTAAAGTGATTGAGTGCCTACTTCCCATGCATGAGGTCCCAGGTTCGATCCCCGGCACCTCCTAAAAACAAAACAAAACAAACAGACAACCAAAAAAAACCAACTCTCATTGGGGAGTGGATGTAGGTTGGTGGTTGAGTGCCTGCTTCCCATGTACAAGGTACTAGGTTCATTCCCTGGTACCTCCTAAAAAAAAATACAAGTTAGGATCTCTAATTTTTCCCAAGAAAATACCAACATTGGCACCAATACCACTAGTGTCTAAAAATATACAACTTTCCTTTCTGTTAGTAAATGTCAGCATCCTCTTAGTGTCCGTCCTAGATCAGGTCCTTACCATGTCTCATCAGATTCTCTCTCCCGATTGCTTCTTCCTAGAGTCCACCCTCAGTGTAGTTTCCCCAACTCATGTTTCAAAACATGCATCTGATCAGTCCCCCACCTGATTAATGCTATCTCAGTGGCCTGTCATAGCCTGAACCCATGGCCTTTCCTCTCTCTACAGTGCTTCTCCCAACCGGCCCTCCAGATCCTTGAAACCAGCCTCTATCCTTTGTACATGCTGACCCTTTGTCTGCTGTGCTCTTGCCTCCCCTAAAAATAAACTACCATGTATTTATGAAGTCCACCCTAGATGAAAACATTTCTGTGATGGTTCATTGTTTCTTTTTCTATGCTTGAATATCACCTATAGACAATCAGCTTGACACCTCGGTATCAGCACTTATTTAGATAACTTTTCTCTCTCTAGTCTTTGAACCCTAAACCCTGGAATTATATTTATTGATTTTTTTCCAGCATCAAACATAGTCCCTGGTACATGATACATTATGAAGAGTTAGAAGTTCAGAGAAAATTATGTAGGCAAATCATAAATATGGTGAGGCAAAGTTGACTTTAGGCCTGGAGAGTCTCTAGGCCAGTTCTTTCAACTATTTTGGTAAAATGTTGTGAAGTTACATGTCCATCACTAGTTAATGACAACACCAAGCTTGAGCCCAGTTCCCCTGAAGCTTCTTATACTGCTCTTTCTCTGCATTGATATGGTCGCCATTTCCCAGATACCTTAAAAAAAAAAATAGTGTTCCTTAAGAGGAGATTTTCTTCCCAAAAACTTTTTTAAATCTCATCAACAAATCCTCCCTCCCCCCACACTTGTTAAGAAACTCTAAAACTACTATACAGGGAGTTTGTAGTAAATTGGGAGGGGGGCAGTGTATTTATTTGCACAGGTCTTGTCTTTCAGAAAGTTTTTTTTTGTGTTTTTTTT
>JAQZBX010019543.1:0-33716 GCA_029593785.1 Cabassous unicinctus | reverse complement strand
AAAAAAAAAAAAAAAAAAAAAAGACAACATCCAAGATGGTTTCATGATAAAACATCCTACTTAATTGTGGAAGACTGAATGCTTTCCCCCTAAATTAGTAATAAGACAAGAATGCCAACTTTCACCACTTCTATTAAAAATTGTACAGGAGAATCAAGGGTATTTAGGCAAGAAAAACAAAAGGGATCCATATAGGAAATGGATAAGTAAAATGATTTCTATTCATAGATGACATGATCGTGTATATAAAAAATCCTAAGGAATACACACACTTGCAAACCTATTAGAATAAAGAAGTTTAGCAAGGCTGCAGGATAGGTATATAAGATCAACATACAAAAATCAATTGTCCATCTGAAAATGAAATTAAGCAAACAATTTCATTTACAACAGCAAGAAAAAGAATAAAATACTTGGGAATACTTAGGAATAAACAAATTTATAAAAAGAATGACTACAAAATATTGTTGAAAGATATTAAAAAAGACCTAAATGAATGGAAATATGGGTTCATGTTCATGAAGTAGAATACTTAATATTGTTAAGATGATAGTACTCTCCAACACAATCCCTATTGGAATTCCAGCTATCTTTTTTGAAGAAATTGACAAGATAATCCTATAATTCATATGGAAATGCAAGGAACCCAGAATAGTCAAAACAATCTTGAAAAAGAACAAAGTTGAAGGACTCACACGTCTCAATTTCTAAACTTACTATAAAACTACAGTAATCGAGACAGTGTGGTACTAACATAAGAATAGATGCATTGGTCAATGCAATAGAATTGAGAATGTAGAAATAAACCCCTTACATTTACAGTCAACTCATTTTCAACAAAAGAATAGTCTTTCAACAAGTGGTGCTGGGACAGCTATATATACCAATGCAACAGAATGAAGCTGGACATCTACTTCACACTATATACAAAATTTAACTCAAAATGGATCATAGACCTAAATATAAGAGCTAAAACTTTAAAACTTTTAAAGAAAAAATAAATAAATTTTCGTGATCTTGAGTTAGACAATGGTTTCTTAGATTTGAAACCAAAAGCATGAGTGGCAAAAGAAACAAATAAATTGAACTTCATTAAAATTAAAACTTTTATGCATCAAAGTGTACTATCAAGCAAGTAAAAAGAGGAAGAAGATGTGAAGGATTACTTCCAGGTGATTTGTTTAAAGAATGGGAAAGAGCCGTTTCTTTAACTGGAATATTAGCATTTGGAGGGGGTGAGGGGAGAAAGATAAGAATTCCTTTTGGGAGGTTTAAATTATGAAATGCTTGTAAATCATCCAAAGAGATCCAAGTTGGGTATATGAGTTAGCAGCTCATAGAGAAGCCTGAGTAGAGTTGTTGGCAAAGAGGGTAGGTATTTTAAGAATGATGAAAAAGATAATTTGCAGAGAGAGTAGGGAATGAGAAGAAAGCCCAGAGCTGATGCCTTAGAGAGGCTGGCATTTCAGGATGAGACTGGAGAGAAAAGGCTAGTGGAGAAGATAGAAAATTAGTGGCCAAAGAGATAGGAGAAAGGCAAGGATTATGAGCTGCCACAGAAATCAGGGGAAGACAGTTTCAAAGAAGAAAAGATATGGAGAGCTACTAAGAATTTTAATGAGATGAGGATTGAGAAATTTCCATTGGATTTAGCAACAGGGAGTACATGGGTGACACTGGCAAGAATGGTTCTGGTAGATCTGTGCGTTTGGAAGCCAGCCTGCAACATGGGGGGTGGTGAGGTTGTTGGGTGGATGAGCAAGCCTGCCAGGGAAGGACACTCCTTGCCTGGAAGAAAACAGCCAAACTTTTGATGAACCCGGCAAGTCAAATTTAAGTCTGGATAGTTCCCAAACACAAAGGCAACATTCTCCACCGAGAGATTATCTAAGAATTCTGTTCAGTTAGCAGACTGGAGGCAGGGCTGGAAAATGGAACCGCACAATCTCGCAGTCTCTTGGGCTCAAGGTCTAGCAAATGCCTGGTCTAGTCTCATGGCCTCGTAGCTTCCAGATCTTGCAGTTTTACGGTCAAGCAGTCTCTCTGTGTTTGTTTCCATGACCTACTGGAGGGCAAGGCCTGACTCGCCAGCAAAGGGTTTGAAGCCAGAGGTGACCTGAGTCTACCAGAGGTGCAACCAACCTCCCATCCAATTCAACTTTTGATAAGATCAAAGATATTTGCCTCCACAAGAGCCCTGGTAGTTTTGGGGCTGAGTTGAAAAGTAAAGAGAGATATTTTTAGACTTCTTATCTATGATTTTCAAGGCCCTTGATAGAGGGTGTATTAGTCAGCCAAAAGGGTGCTGATGCAAAATACCAGAACTCTGCTGGCTGTTATAAAGGATATTTATTTGGGGTAGAAGCTTATGGTTACCAAGCCATAAAGCAAGTTACTTCCCTCACCAAAGTCTATGGCCACGTGTTGGAGCAAGATGGCTGCCAACGTCTGCCAAGGATTCAGGCTTCCTCTTAAGGCTCCATGGTCCCAGCGTCTTCCAATATCAGCTGTTGGCTGGGACAAGTTTCCTCTCTCTCCCAGGATTCATTTCTCTCTGGGCTCAGCTGCTCTGCTCTCTCCACAAGCCAGCTGTAAACTATCAGACAAATGGCTCGTCTCTCTTCCCAGGGCCTCTGCGGTGTCTATGGAGCCGTCTCTATTCCTCTGTGTTCTTCTCCTGTGTGTTTACTTTTAGGGGCTCCAGCTCAAAACTCCAACCTCCCTTCTCTGTGGTGCGGTTTTTCTGTGAGTCCCTGCCCACCAAGGGGACTGGCCCAATCAAAGCCTTAATCATTATTTAATCAAGTAAAAGTGAAACCTCTGAATCCAGTATAAGCTAATATGCCCAGAGGAACAAACCAGTTTACAAACATAATCCAATAGCTATTTTTGGAATTCAGCAATAATGCCAAACTGCTACAGAGGGGTATAGCTACAACCTCACTCCAAATAAGCTCAATTCTGACCATATTGATTAACCCCTCACTCGTGGCTGCCTAATAGAGGAACACTCTTTAACATTCTCTTACATACAATGGACAGCATATAATTTAAAAAACAAACAAACTATAAGATGTGCAAACAAACAAGCATGTGCAATTGGAGTCTAAGAATGGGAGAGAGAGAATGGGGAAGAAAAGTTTAAAAATCGTGATCAAAAAAATTCCAAATTTGAAAAAAAATAACAATGCACAGATTCAGAAAGCTCTGTGAATCCCAAGCTGAATAAAGACTCACACATACACACACACACACACACATACACACACCCCTCTAGACACATGATAGTCAGCTGCTGAAAACCTAAAAGAGAAAATTATTAAAAGAAGTCAGAGAGAAAAGACACGAGGGAACAAAGGTAGGAATGGCGGCTATTTCTTATCAGAAGTGATGGACAGAGAACAACACAACATCTGTAAAGAGTTAAAATAGTTACATATAAGAAATCAGGTAGATGTATAGATGCTGGAGTAAAGGTGTTCCCACCTTTTAGGTTTCACATTCTCAAGTCACTCTAAAATAGAGTCATCTCTGTGGTGGGGTGGGTGTCAGTGCCATGGGACCACAGCAAGTGGGCAGTCATCACGTAGCAGAAGCAAGCTCACTAGAGACTCAGTTACACCGACCACTTGAGATAGGTCATTGTGGAGTTTTAATAAGAGCAACTGGCCCAAATGTGTGATTTCTCCTGCAACATTCAAGTGCCTGAGCACAGTCATGGACAAGGTGGATGGCTGAGTCCACCAGGACTGAGGCGTCACTGGGAAGGTACAATGGAAAGAAAGAGGGTAAATGGACCTGGCGGTATTTGAAATGGAGTGAGTGTAAGGACAGACCATGGTATCTAAGGAGCACAAGGAGAGAAATGAAGAGAGGAGGAGGCCGATGAAGAGGGAAAAGCAGTGGAGTCAATGGACGGGGCCTAATGAGGTCAAAGGACAGTGGGCGTGTTTGAGCATGGAAATGGGAAGTACCTAGGTCGGGTGTTTGAGTAAGTGAATTTTGAGATGGCGCAGTTTCTGGTGATGGCAAGGTGCAGTGTGTGATCACGGGGGCTCCAGGCTGAGAGGTGGAGATGATGAGATGATTAATGGATGCGATTATAAATTTAATAAGGTCGCTGGTAACTGAGAACCACCTGTGCTTTAAAATTCAATGGTGAAGTGGTTTCCTAAGTAGCTAATGGTGGGCACACACGCTGGCGCATCCCTGTTCAGGAGACGCTGTATCTTGAGCTGTGATTTTCCATTTTCTACGGTACTCCTCTACCAGTGCGCCCCCTGCCTGGACCAGCAACCTCCGTGGCCGGCTCTCTGGGGGGGACTGGAGAGCAGAGCCAGTGGGCGTGGGGAAGCAGAGCAGGGGAGGGGGGGCGCCAGGTGAAAGCACCGGAGAGGCAGCCCTGCTGGCTGCGCGCGCCAGGCAGGCTTCGAAAGCACTGGCTTTGGTTGTGGCCCTTCATGTCCCCACTCGAAAATCTGGCATATAGAAAAATATCTGTGATACAGTTTATCACTTTAATGTTTCTGATTTTAGAAACGGGAGACTGATGGGGGACATACTTAGAACTCTTTGGTGATTTTAAAATAACAAACCCCAAACAGGCAGGCAGGACACAAACACGGATTCCATTTGAAGAGGTTTCAGTCAATTCTTTCGGCACTGCTGGACAGATACATACTCTGTGGCCCGAACAACCAGACAACCTCAGAGACCACACTGGTGGCAGCATCCTTGGTATGGAACTAGCCGCTGGACACAAGCCTGCTCAGAGTTCTCTTGGGCTTCCTGATTGGGATGGCTCTTTGCACCGCTGAAGTTAAACAGAGGGTGACGTCAGATGGCTGCCCTGTCTGGTCAGCTGTGTCCGTGACACCTGTGTCCAGGAAACTGGCCTCAGCCACACTCAGAGCTCCACATTTCTGGCCTGCAATCCCACTCGCAGAAATGAGCTTTTTCTCTTCTCTCTCGGAGCATCATTCTCTAATTTGGCTTCTTTGGAACAGAGCCTTAGGGTCAACTTAATTTTTGAAATTCCTAGAGATTTTTTTCCTCCAAGTTAAAAATCCAGAACCGGACATTGTTTTCTAAGCAAATTTAAAAGCTACAAGGCCAAATGATCTCACAGATATATTACTGATTTGAATGACAGACTATTTGAGTTTCCTTCCTAATTCTACAACTTACTTATCATATGTTTGGTGTGCCTATTCTAAAATAAGAATACCTGTTTCCTATATAATTCGTAAGGAAGGTGTGATTATAGATGAATAATCACTTCTTATGAAAAGGCAAACATATCCTTTTACTTTTTTATAAATGGAAATATTTTTAAAAATTCAAATGAAAAGAAACAGAAGTCTGGAGATTACTTTCAACACTATCTTGCAATATTCATGAAAGGAAGTAATATTTAAAATAAAATGATATTTTAAGAAACAACAATCCTGATAAATTTTGGCAAAAGGCATGAAAGTGATTATAAGCGATGTAACACAATTACATATTTTTTATATGAGTCCCTGTATTTTTCAGAATCTTATTGTTCATGAGGCACAAATTTGAGTTGACTTCATGCAACAGAGATTTTTGCTTCTTAAGAACAAAGAATTTAATACACGGATTTTTGCCAGATTCAGTTGTTGCATTTTTTACATCGCAAGGTCATAATACTAAACACCTGTTTAACCACTGTTTTCCTCCAAAAATGTGTTTGATCATTCAGCTTGAAAGGAACAGCTTTTCAATTCCATTTGCAAATCTCTTATTTTTTTCACAAAGCAGTTATTAGGCTGCAACCAGCGCTTTAATTAATGAAATTTACTAAATAACATCATTACAGAGGTCAAGGTCAAATCTAGAATCTATGACCTTTTAAAGCAATCTTGAAAGAGAGAGAAAGACAGAAAGAAAGAGGAAAAAAGAGAGAAAGAGAAAGCGAGAAAGAGAGAGAGAGAAAGAGAAAGAGAGAGAGAGAGAGAGAAAGAAAGAAAGAAAGAAAGAAAAAGAAAAGAAAGAAACTAACTTTCCTTAAGCTCAATATTTAAAACATCTTAAATGGTAAACCCTGAAACAAAACTACTTAGAAAAATATGAAGTGAATTTTTTGTAATTAGGTTCACATTAGTTTGACCTTCTGTTCTCCGAGTTCTTCATAGACTGAGGAACACTAAGTAGCTTTTTAATTAAAGATGCTTATTCTTGTCTTAAATATATATTTTTTGAGTTTTATATAAGATCGCAAAACTGACTTATATTGAAGGTTCTGATTTTCCAATCATACAAAGAATAGAGCAGGTAATTGTTAAGATGGGAAAACATATCTTTTTCACTTAGTACTTTTCCTTTATCACTGATAAGCTATCAAAAAGTATTATATATTTAATTTCTCCAAAATGAAGGAAAGTTTTAAACTGCTGAAAAAGGTCAATATTTCTTACAACAAAAAAACTCTCACATCCCATTTGTTTTATGCATCAATAGCAAAGTAATTACAATGCAAACACAATGCAAATTTACACTGCGAATCTTTATTTGTCTCAATGATCCCATAATTCAATACCGAAAAGTCTTCGATTCTGGTACTTTGTAGCCAGACTTGTTCACTGATAGGTGATCTTTCCCAACAAGAAAAGATATAACACACATTCGCTAGAAGTAACTTTGACATTTCGTTTTCTTATCGGAAAGACCTGAAAATGTGTTCTAATGTATGCTGTTAACAGCACAAAAAGTGAGTCACGTCTGTTTTGAACAGTGGACCTTTACCATATCCGTACCACTTGGACACAAGCAGTGTGTGCCCAGGTGTCATGATGCCTGACAGTCTTACAGGGCCTGGAAAGGAGCAACAGCCTGTCTCACGTCCAGCCTGGAGCTTTCTTCTCTTTGCAGTTGTTTTCAGCTCCAATGGGCAGCGGCTGGTTTCTGCAGCGTGACTTGTCAGTCGCACCCACCCACACACAGTTATTTCAGAAGGATGCCAAGTGCTATGCTTCGTAAGTTAATAGGTCTAACGTGACTTGCAACAGCATCTTATGTGGAAAAAAAAAAAACGTGGAAAGACCATCTGTCCTGGAAAGTGGAGTCACTAACTTACCTGAATGGGGGAGGGGTGGGGAGGAGGAGGGGAGAATGCACCAAAGTATCTGTCAAGATCTCGTCTGGTTCTATTACTTTATTGGAAGCTCCAGTCGCCCCGCATATTCAAAAGACCTGTTTCCCGCCCCTACTCTCCCTCAGAACTTATAATCCTATTAACAATTTCAACACGCTTAAAAGGATAGAACACATGCAATACTACTCAAAAATGCTAAATAGAACATAATGAGATGGGAAAAGTGTTGGATGGTGATGTAAGATAAGAGACAGAGACCTTAAAAGACTTCCAAGTAGGGCTAATCCAAAATGCAGTTGATTCTCACAGGCGCTAATATTTTATATACCACCAAAAAAAAAGAACACGTTGACCTCCAAGCTGTGACACACTTATAAGTCACATATAGGATACGTCCCTCTTTCAGAGATGTTAATTTGCATAAACTTGTCATAGAAAATTTAACGAAATAGTGTACCATCACAGGGTCTGATACATAGTCAGTGCTAAATAAATGTTGTTGAGTTGAGATCATATGATTTGACTAGAGATTAAAATAAATCCTTGCTAAATTTTTGTTTATCAGATTCATGGATTGCCACAAAGCTTTTTGAGACAAAATGAAAGTTTAAATGTGAAAATACTTATGAAATATAAGCCCAGTCCAATTTCTAATTAATACCGTAGCATTAATTTTATAAGATTATACCAAGTTCCTCTCCAGCATCATGTTATATTCTGGGGCTGTCTCTCACACCTACCTAAAGGCAGTCAAGGGAGGAACAGATGCTGTGTGTCTCCTTGTGTCTAAATACATGGGTGAAAATGAGGTAAAAGCTCATTCAATCCTCAGATTACTATGTTATAGATTAAAAAGTTAAAGCAAATACAAAATAAACATTTTCTGTTCTTGATTTCTGATCAATCATGGGTATAAGTTTTGGAAAACAAATAGATCAACAATTCATGGATTTTAAATATTAATTTGGTTTAGAGTGAAAAGAATGAATCAATAAGATTTAAAACAGTTTAAAGCTTACTAAAATAAATATAGCATGTCTCAAAAGTCTTAGTATGGTTTTAAGCTATAATTACTTCAGAAGTATAAACGGTTCAAATTGGGGAACTATGCTCAAATCTCTCATTATGTGAAAAGAATATTCTAGAAAGGTTCAAACGTAATTTTTCTTTCACTTAGCTTCACTCTGTTTTTTGTTTGTTTGTTTGTTTGTTTGTTTGTTTGTTTGTTGTTGCCGTTTTTGAGGTACCGGGGCCGGGGATTGAACCCAGGACCTCATATATGGGAAGCTGGCACTCAACCACTGAACTTACACCAGTTCCCTTCACTCTGTTTTTTAACACTGGAAACAACTGCATAAATAAACTATGATATAGCCATATCATGAAATACACAGCCAGAGAAAATTAGGTAGGTATATGGAAAGTCATGTAGAGAATCAGATATTCACAATAATTGTCAAGGAAAAAAGCTATAATTCTTAATGGTGGTTATCTCTGGGTGTTGAAGTTACAGGTAATTTTATTTTCTTCCGTTTGCTTTTCTTTACTTTCTAAAATTTACGTAATGAACCATCATGTAACCATAAGCAATCTTATTTAATTCTAGAAGTTTACAACTCCTGGCAGCAATGGCTGCTTTACAAAAACAACTTCTCATTATTTGCATATCTTTGACTTGCACTAGCAATACAATAGCCACTAGCCACAAGTGGTTATTTAAATTTAAATTATTACAACTTAATATAATTAGTCATATTTCAAGTGTTCAATAGTCACATGTGGCTAGTGGCTCCCTTATTTGGACAGTACATTTCCATCATCACAGCAAGTTCTATTAGACAGCACAGTCCAAGACGATGGTTTGACTGGGATCTGAATAAATAATGGAATGCCATTAAAAATATTAATTTAATATTTAAATTTTAAATCTAAATTCAGAAGTGAAAAGTTCTTACTTTCTTTTTCCTCTTCTCTTTCTGAACACATGATGTTTATCATATGCTGCCTTATCCTTGGGAAGATGAGTTTTGTTGTAGAAGAATACAAGGAGAAAGACCAATATAATATTTAGCTTCTGGCACTGGAAAATAGAATTTTTCAAAAAGACCAGAGCCTTGCAAATCAGGCTTGTAATATATTAAGGAAAGATGGCGGAAGTTTCCCTCCTTTCCCTTTCAGCATATCAGACATGGTATATTAAACCAAAAGCCTTCAAAAGCTTTTTGCTCTCATATGCCCAGTACATTTTTTGGAAAGCTCTGTATCCTTTTTTATCTATTTTGGATTGACATCTAAAAATGTTCATCATATATTTAGTCATAAAAGAGAAGATGTATTTTCTCACTATAGATATATATATATATAAAATATATATATATATATACACACACACACATATACATGTAATCAACATTTTGAGTCTGTATATTTATCTAACTCAATTTATGGAAATGTCCTAATCAGACAAGTCAGTCCTCATCGACAAGACAATTAGCCAAATTAGACTTACTATTGGTTGGGAAGAGTCTGACTTTGATTTTTTTAAATTCGCTTAAGGGTATTTATTCGCATCCCTGTGACAACTTTTCACTTCTGGATTTGAATTAAAAAAATAGATAGGTGATGATAGAGAGACAGAGAGAGATAGGTGGATACATTCATGTGTAGGCACAGACGTACATATCTACAAAGGAGATTAACTATGCATTTGTTGCCCGAATGAAATCATTTGCCCCTTCCAGTATTTCTCCCCAGAAGTGTCCTTGCTTTATTCTCACTGGACTCGACCTCAGGAATTATGCATTCTAGAATCGTCCTTTTGCTTGATTTTCCAGAAGTTTTTTACACTACTCAGAGCAATGTGCCTGCAAAACTGAGAAACAGCGACAGCCACGCCTTTCTCCCTCCCAGATATCTATGTCATCTATGTCTGCGTCTGTCTGGATCCCCATGCTTCTCCCATATTAATCACTCCCTAAACCTGAGCTATCTTCTGGATTTCATACTGTCTCTTTCTCTTAACAGCTAAATTTCTAGAAAGAGTGGTTCATTCTCTTTTCCTCTTCCTCCACGCCCACTCATTTCTCACCCCAGCACCATCTGTCCTAAATGCACACCTCTCAATTGAGATGGCAATGACCAAGGCCCACCTAAATTCAGTGCACTCTTCAGTTTTCAAAGGTGATTGACCTCTTAGGACAGAACTGTTGAGACTGCCTCCCTTCTTGGCCTTCTTGGAATCGTCCTCTCGGCTCTTCTCACAGACTCTGTCATTGGCCTTCCCCTCCCAACCTGACCTTCTCCCTTTCTTCTACCTGCAAGACCTCAACCACCTCCTATGTGCTGCTGACTCCCACATGCATATCCCCAGTCCAGAATTCTCTCCTGGCATCCAGATCCATATATTCGAATGACTGGACATCTATCTCTACCTGGATGAATGCAAACCCACCATCTTCTCCAAAACCATGCCCTTCCCATGTCTGGGAAGGTTACACCATCTTCTATTTGTCAAAGTTAAGATAAAAACAAAAAACGCAAAACCCTCTCTGACTCCTTCCTCACAGCCAATATTCTCATAGCCAACATCGCTCACCAATTTCAGATTCTAATTCCCAACAATGTCTTATATTGACTCTTCCTCGCCATCCACATTGTCACTGTTAGAACAAATACAAATGATTTTCATCTCAATCACTGTGAAAGCCTGCCTCGCCACCCACTCAGGCATCTTCTAATTAGCCAGCCTGTCCATGCCACTCCCTAGTTTAAAACTCTTCAAATGTCCCTATTACCTAAAGGATAACAACATGCAGGCGGAGAATGAAGTTCCTGGTGAGAGAGGTGAGCCAGCAGAGACCGCCTCTTGGCGAGTCTGTCTGTCCCTCCTGAATGCTAAGAATAATTCTACAAGGAACACGCAGAGGGCACACAAGGGCCAAGAAAAATGGCACAAGAAGGAGCTCCTGAGGGAGGAGTCCAGGCCCTGTGGACCAAGGGCAGAAAGGGAGGCAGGCTGGGCCATGATTAAAGCTTGAGTGTGGTCCTGCCCAGGAGACCGGTCAGATATTCCAGAGAGAAATCCTGGTCAGGAATAATGAACAAGAAAATGTCTGGATAGACAAATAGGCAGATAAGGGGCTGAAGTTCACAGAGGATAGGAACCAATGTACATGAAATGGGATCACTAAGTAGAAATGTTATCTACACAAAATAGCATCTCAACCATGGTAATATTAAATTCTATATTTAACATTTTAATTCCTGTGACCACTGAGAATTAATTGGCATCTGTAACATCCTTCTCCAGGATGCTTTTACCTATTTCCTCCTCACTATCTAGCATGCTTTGTTGGACCATGTATTAGTCAGGGTTCTCTCGGGAAACAGAATCAACAGGAGATATCTGTCAATAATATGAGATTTTAAAAGACTCTCTCACGCGACCGTGGGGATGCACAAGTCCAGGCTCCACAGGCAGGCTGCAAACCAGGGGCTCTGATGAAAGTCCAACGAAGGGTCGTTGATGAGTTTCTGGGAGAAGTTGCCTGTCCAACGACGAGCTGGGAAACTCTCTGAATGTTAAAATCACTTCCCCTTTTAAGTCATTCAGCTGATTGGATAAAAGCGCCACCCATTGATGATGTAATCTCCCTGATTGATGCAGATGTAATCAGCCATCCACGCAGTAAACTCACTGGTGATTGAAGTCCACAAATGCTCTTGTATTACAATTAGCCCAGTGCTTGCTGGAACAAACACCTGGACACAATTACCTGGCTGAGTTGACACATTAGCCTAACCATTACAGACCATATGGTAGTTTAGATTCAGGTGTTGTTGTGATAATACTGTTCTTTTTAATCTTATGCCATGACTTTTAAATGAATTTTCTTAATTTGATCAAACTTGGAAGCCAAACTATCAACACAAATTTATATTTAACTATAAATTCTAATGGTTCATTTGCTCATCACTGTTTCTTATAACTCATGTCATTCTCTTTCATAGAATCCTTTGCTTTGCTAGAAAATATTCTAAAGTAAGTTTTTTTCTTCAGGTGAGGAATATGGTGGATAAGCTTTCTGAGTCCTGCCATTTTTCAAAGAAATATGTCTCTTTTGTCCTTAATTTGTACTCACACTTGAATATCAGTTTTCAGAGAATAGAATACCAAGATACAAATGGTTTTCCTTTAAGGACAGCAAAGGTTTTGTTCCATTCTCTTTTAGAATGTATTGCGGTTGATGTTAAGTCTAATGCCAGTGTGGTTCTTCTTTCTTTACAACTTTTATTTTTCCTTTAGTTTCTGGAAACACCAGCTTTGAATATGTGTCTAAGAGTATATGTGTGTGTTTTTCCTGCTTGGCACTAAGTGGATCTTTTCAATCTAAAGACTAGAGTCTTTCTTCAGCTCTTCAAGAAAATGTCCTTTTTAAATTATTATTAAAAAGGGACCATTTCTTCACTTCAATTACTCTCTTCTTTCTTTTGTGTTTTCATGTCCTATTTTCTTTTTTCTTTTACTGTAATGCATAGTATTTCTTAGACTTCATTTTCCAGATAATTATTAAGCCATATTCATGTTAGTTTTCATTCCTTCTATTAAATTTATTATTTTTCCAAACATATTTTTAATTTCTAAGAGTACTTTCTTAATCTAAGACATGAGTTCTTAACCTTTTTTGTTCCATGGACCCCTTTGCCAGTCAGGTGAAAACCACAGACCCCTTACTAAGTCCACACTATACTGTGTGTTATTTAATAAATAAATCACACCTGCACCAACACGTCCGCACAAGAATCATGTTTTTTTGAATTTCAATTCAAGCTCACGGACCCCTTGTTAAGAACTCCTGCTCTAAGAATATTTTCTACGATGGTCTATTTGGACAATATTATCCCCTTTGGCCCCTGAGATATTAATTTTAAAAATTTAAAGTGATATTTTGTTCCTTACATTTTCTCTGTTTCCTTGGAAGTTAGTTCTTTTGCTTTTTCATCCTGGCTTGTCTCTTTAATACCGTTCGTCCTTAATGTATGGTGAACCTTGCATGTTCATATTTATGAAAAAGGACTAGGCTGATTAGTTCAAGTGTGGACATCCTTCAAGGATGTATAGCAATCTTCCCCCCATAGGCTTCTTTTTCGCTCCCTAAACAATACTGTTTAAATTTTGCATCTCTTTGAAACTTTTTGAACTTTATAACAATACAATCATATTATACATCTACTTCTGCAACTTGCCTATTTTTGCTCAGTGTTTGTGAGGCGTATCTATATTATGAATACACTGCTGAAATGCATTCATTTTTCTCTTCTGCATTATATGATATGAATATATTGCCACACTTTATCCATTTTCTTGTAGGTTGACATTTGAGTGGTTTTTCATTATTTTGTTATCATAAATAATGGTTCTTCTAATAACAAATTTATAATAGGTCATCTCTATTCCTAGTATACATCACGATTCACTCTTCTACAAACATTTAGGATATTCAG
Source organism: Cabassous unicinctus (assembly GCA_029593785.1). Taxonomy (NCBI): domain Eukaryota; kingdom Metazoa; phylum Chordata; class Mammalia; order Cingulata; family Chlamyphoridae; genus Cabassous; species Cabassous unicinctus. Next base: position 20,095 of record JAQZBX010019543.1, on the reverse strand, counting down.
AGTCACATTAAATTTATTATGAAAATAAAATTCTTTGGATAAAAATATTCAACAGACTGAAATAGCTTCAGCAACAAAGATCTTAAAGAGAAACCCCTAAAACTATTGACAGGTTTTAACTAAAGATAAGAGAAATAGACAAACAAACAAACAAAAAGACCTTTACAGAGAATAATAGAATTTACAAATGAAGACTTTAGAAATTTCTAATCCACTATTTACTGACAGATAAGGAAACTGGGACTTGTAGAAATTATTCAAGGTCACAAAGAACTTGACTTTCCCCACAGGCTGTAAGTGTACAATGGAACCATTCATCTCACACACACTTTCACACTCTCGAGGTAGCCGGTAAACACAAACAATTTTTCCTATCACCCAGCAGGGAAGAACAGCCAACTTCTCTGCATCCTGCTTTACCTGGGGTACTTGTTTCAGCTGCACCAGCCAGGTTGACTTGGTAAGAACCACCACGAGAGACTGGTTTCATTTGGCATTTTAAAACCGACTAGGAAAAGGCATTGCTCAGAAGTTATTTTGGCACTAAAATTGTTCGGCACTCTTCTCCACGAGATAAGTCTCAACAAAAATAAGTAAAAGCAACTAGTGATGTTATTCAAAGTCTATTAGAAATTCTAGAATGAACGTGCAGTCGAGTCTTACCTTGGCATTTTCAATGCAGGGGCAGAGAGCCCAGGCTGCGCTCGCCTTCACGTCTGGGTGAGGGTTTTTCAGTAATGACCACAACAAGCGAACTCCATCTAAGCGATCGATTATCCTATTGCAAAACCAAAAATAGTGACATAAACTCATTAGGGAGTGAAGATGAACATTAAAATGGCCTTCCTGCCTACACAGTTCTGATTATTTTTTCCTTTTGGCACTTTGTTTGGATGTTTGTTGCAAATCTTTAAGAACAGGATGGATATAGCATACTCTTGAATTGTGGACCTACTGTTTCAGTTTAAATTCACAACAGAGAAAGCAAGCTGCATGATCATTACGACTCACATAAACTTAAAATCAAGCCATGTAATTTTTTAATTAGCCATTCACAAACTGTTACCTAAATTTTAAAAATACTGGTTTCTTTCATATAGCAACATCTAAATACTTTCCAAAACAAATATTTACGCCTCCAAACCCAGCAGTTACCTTTTTTATTTGGTCTATGTTTAATTTACTTACCGTGCTGCATGACATATTTTCAACTCCTTCAGTCCTAATCTAGCATTAGGAATTAAAATCCCTACCCCACAGTGCCTCCTTTGTTGGGCACGAATAACACATAACTTGTTTTCCTTGCGTTTCCTACCAGCAAGACCAATATGACTGTTAGAATTACTTAAACACACTGCAATCAAAATATCTTCATGACTAGCTGAAAAATGAATTATCATCAGAGTCATCTCTACACCATCTGTCTTCTGTTTATATATCAATCAGTCCAGAAAAAATAATCTCACAATAAGGTCCACCGAGAACTTGCACTTGAGAGGGAGGCCAAACAAGACTTAACAGCCTTTACAAACATGGCTTTGTCCAGAAAGATATGTTAAATGCAAAGCAGATGAAAAAAGATAAAGAACATCAAAATTCCTTAGAATTTTAATCTCAAATTGAGCTAACCACATGTCGTATTTAAGCACAGATATGATAACTACTATTCGCTTAAAATGCCATTCACATTCTTTCTTGAAAATTGATGTAAAAACATCTACATTTCTTGATTATCTGAGATGAGTTTCCCAGGAAAAAAAATGCATTATTCCAAAGGTTCCAAGTAGAATGTCAGTTTTGCGTAGCCATATGAAACAACTGATGATGAAAATAACCTGTGGCAAGATATAAACCGTCTCTTTAAAAGAAATGAACTAAAATGAAAAAAGTACATTGAGAAAGTATTATAACCCGACGTTGAACTAAATAGCTTTCTAAACCTAAAGGTTTCTGTCAATGTCATGATGAGAGAAATCAAAGTTTTATTTCTCAATTTATGAAAATTGTAAAGAAACATACCAAGCACTTCACAATGAAAGATTTACTCTAAAAAATTAATTGAAAGGGCTCACTGCCTAACATATGCCACTGAAAATATAATTCATGCCATCTCGGGATCTCTGTATATTCTTACACTGTTTGCCAATGAATGATAGAGAATGATTGCCTGTCCTACCCTCTCACAAATTTAACTGTAAAATTTGCATTAGTAATATTTAACTATACACTGCAGGGCAATATATCATTAGAGTGGAAGTCACTAGGATGGCAACAACCAAAAAAGGATAATTCAATTCTGGACCCCTCAGGAAAATTTCACAATTATCATTGTAAAAACTCATGGCTAATTGTAAAAATAAGCAATTTATCAGCTGCTTAGTCATAATGGATGAGGAGTTCTGCCCTTCTACTAGCATCTTAAAAGAAAACACAGCACAGTCAGAGTAATAGCCTTATATGAGGAAAGCATTGTGGAAAAAGTTTCAAACGTAAGCACTTATAAAGTCTTGTGCAGCAAACTTCAGAGTTTCACTGTGTCTCTTCCTCCTCCCTCACCCTCTGTATCAGCTCAGTCTCTGCCGATTTCCATTTCCCAGTAACTCAAGTTTCTGTCCCTGCTTCTCTGTTCCCCTTGCCAGCACCCTAATCTGGGCCTTTACTACTTCATACTGAAATTGCTGCAATATTTGAATAATTTGGTTTTGTGTCTTTGATTTCCCCAATTCCAACCTATTCTACAAATTCCTGTGAAATGAATCTTCCTAAAGGACTTTTCAGAGCTTCTGCCATAGTTCCATGACAGACAGCCCAAGGATATTCATTGTTCATCTTCCTGGCACCTAGAACATTTGGTCAACATTTGTCCAACAATTCACAACTGAAAGGTCACTTCCCCTGAGGAAAAAAAATCACAACCAAAAGATCAGTCTCTAAATGGCTTCCATCATCTGCATGATAATAAAACCCCATGTCCTGAGTTCAGTATTTAGAATTTCCAGGGAACTGTTTTTTTCCTCCCCATTCCCTATTGATGGACCATTGAATCAGTCAGGGTTCTCCAGAGAAACAGACCAACAGGATGGTTGTGTGTGTACAGAGATTCGTTTTAAGGAATTGGCTCACACAATGGTGGAGGTTAGTGCAAGCTCAAATTCTGCAGACAGCCAGAAAGCTGGTAATTCAGGCACAATTTCTTCTCCAAGAAACCTCAGTTCTTTACTCAAGGTCATCAACTGATTGGATGAGGCCCACACACATCATCCAGGGAAAACTTTCCTTAAAGTCACCTGATTGTAAATGCCCATCACATCTACAAAATACCTTCACGGCAACATCTAGAATAGTGTTTGGCCAAACAACTGGACACCATAGCCCAGCAAGGCTGACACATAATACTAACCATCACAGCCATCTCCTACACACTAAGTGCTAGGCATACAGAAATAAGTTATTTTATTGTCCTTCAGGAAATGACAGTCTAGTGAGGGACAGAAAGAGACCATTAAAGTCTAACATAATAAATGTTGCAAGAGATGTGTGCATGGGGTTCCTTTAAGACTCATAGGAGAGATACTTGTTGACTTGCGACACAATAGAAATCCTTCTCCCGTGCCCATGCCATCTCTGCCAGCACAGAGACATTCATTTTGTTTCTGAGCCAGACAGTGTGGACGTGGCCTAAGGATGGCATATAAATCCATAGAACAGAATCGAGAGTCCAGAAATGACCTCATATTTATTCTCAGTTAATTTTACACAAAGGTAATTCAATGGGGACTAACAGACTAATGGAAGAAGAGAATTTAGAGACAGACCCACCTGTTTATATAAACTTGATAGATGAGAAAGTAGATGCCACAAATCAGTGCTTAGTAGATAATGTTGGAAAAATTGCCCTTATATATAGAAAAATGAAACTGGATCCCTACATTATCTCTACCTTGTTTGTAGAGGTGGATTTCAGATGGGTTAAAGGCCTAAATGTGCATTTTTAAAATTAAAGCAGTGTATTCACACACCATACAATCCATCCAAAGTGTACACTCAGTGGTTCTCAGTATAAACACATGGTTGTGCATTCATCACCACAATCAATTTTAGAACATTTTCATTGCTCCAAACAGATAAAAAACAAAACAAAACCAAAAAAGAAAATCCCATGCACCTTAAATCCCCCTCTTACTGGCCCTTTACATTGGTATAGTATCTTTGTTACAACTGATGAAAAAAAAATTACAATATTACTAACTACAGTCAATAATCTGCATTAGTTGTGCTTTACCCCATATACCACCCTACTGTTAATACCATGTGATAGTGACCTACATTTGTTACAGTTCATGGAAGAACATTCTTGTATTTGTGCTATTAACCACATTCATCATCCACAACAGGGTTCACTGTGTTGTACAGGCCCATGTTGCATCCTCTAGCTTTCCTTTTCCTGACATACATGACCCTAAAGTTCCCTTTTCAACCACAATCACATGCACAATTCAGCACTGTTAATTACCCTCACAATAATGTGCTCCCATAACCTCTATCCATTTTCAAACATTTACTATCAATCTTATTGTAAATTCTGCACAAATAAAGCATAAGCTCCCCATTCACCATCCTTATTCTATTTCCTGGTAATCTATATCCTAGATATTAAGTCCATGAGTTTGCTCATTATAATTGGTTTATATTAGTGAGATCATACAATATTTGTCCTTTTGTGCCTGGCTTATTTCATACAATATAATGTCCTCAAGGTTCGTCCATGTTGTTGCATGAATCAGGACTTCATTTCTTATTACAGCAGAGTTATATTCCATCATATGCATATACCACATTTGTTTATCCATTCATTGGTTGATGGACACTTGGATTGTTCCCATCTTTTGGCAATTGTAAATAATGCCGCTATGAACATCTGTATGCATATGTGTGTTTGTACCCCTGCTTTAATTTCTTCTGAGAAATATTCCACACCTAGAAGTGGGATTGCCGGATCATATGGCAGTTCTATACTTAGCTTCCTGAGGAACCGTCAAACTGTCTTCCACATTGGATGTACAATTTTCATCATCACAAGTAGTGAATAAATGAATAAGTGTTCCTATTTCTCCACAACCTCTCCAGCACTTGTAGTTTTCCTTTTTTTTTTTTTTTTTTTTTTTTTTTTGTGGCCAGTTTAGTAGGTGTGAAAAGATACCTTGTGTGGTTTTGATTTGCATTTCCCTAATAGCTAGTGATGTTGAGCATCTTTTCATGTGCTTTCATGATGCACATGAAAAGCACATGCACATGTGCTTTTTATGATTCTCTAATGATGCAGAAAAGGCATTTGACAAAATCCAGTATCCTTTCTTGATAAAAATTCTTTGAAAGAAAGATAGGAATAGAAGGGCACTTCCTCAACATGATACAGGGCATATATGCAAAACCCACAGCCAACATCTTACTTAATGGTGAAAGGCTGAAAGCTTTTCCTCTAAGACTGGGAACAGGACAAGGATGTCCACTGTCACCACTATTACTCAACACAGTGCTACAAGTTCTAGCTGGAGCAATTAGGCAAGACAAAGAAATAAAAGCCTTTCACGTTAGAAAGGAAGAAGTAAAACTTTCACTATTTGCAGATGACATGATCCTATGTTTAGAATAGTCCGAAACATCTACAACAAAGCTACCAGAGCAATAAACAAGTTTAGCAAAGTAGAGAGATACAAGATCAACACGCAAAAATCAATAGTTTCTATACAATTGTAATGAGCAATATGAGAAGGAAATTAGGAAACAAATTCCATTCACAATAGCAACTAAAAGAATCAAATATATGGGAATAAATTTAACTAAGAATATAAAGGACTTATACTCAGAAAACTATGAAACATTGCTAAAAGAAATCGAAGAACTCAAAGAAGACCTAAACAAATGGAAAGACATTCTGTGTTCATGGATTGGAAGACTAAATATTGTTAAGATGTCAGTTCTACCTAAATTGATTCACAGATTCAACACAATCTCAATAAAAATTCCAACAGCCTACCTTGCAGAAATGGAAAAGCCAATTATCAAATTTATTTGGAAGGGAAAGGGGCCCTGAATAGTCAAAAACATCTTAAAAAAGAACGAAGTTGGAGGACTTACATTTCCTGACTTTAAAGCATATTACAAAGCTACAGTGGTCAAAACAGCATGGTATTGGCATAAGGGTAGACATATTGATCAATGGACTTGAATTGAGAGTTCAGAAATAGACCCTCACATCTATGGTCAATTGTTTTTGACAAGGCTGCCAAGTCTACTCAGCTGGGACAGAATAGTCTCTTCACAAACGGTGCTGGAAGAACTGGATACCCATATCCAAAATAATGAAAGAGGATCCCTATCCCACACCTCATACAAAAATTAACTCAAAATGGATCAAAGATCTAAATGTAAAAGATAAGACCATTAAAATCCTAGAAGAAAACATAGGGAAGCATCTTCAAGATCTCGTGGTAGGCAGTGGCTCCTTGCATGAGCAATGGAAGAAAAAAATAGATAAATAGGACCTTTTTTTAAAGTTGAATACTTGTGTGCTTCAAAGGGCTTTGCCAAGAAGATGAAAAAGCAGCCTACCAAATCGGAGAAAATATTTGGAAATCACATATCCGATAAGGTAATATCCAGAATATAGAAAGAGATCCTAAAACTTGACAGTAAAAAGACAAATGACCCAACTGAGAAACGGACCAAAGACTTGAATAGACATTCATTTTTAAAACTCATATTTGCAAAGTCCAGGCAAATTTTAAATCTAACCAGTAGACTAAGTTTTCATTTGAAGTTGTCTCTAAGTTGAAAATGCATTTTCACAGAAATTTTTTACATTTTTGCTTTTTGCATATACAGTGGTGGACTTATAGGTGGTATTAACCTATACCACTGCCCTTTATCAAAGTTGGTCTACCATCTTTCATACAAGTAGTTTCTTTGATTAGCATCCTGTTCTGAATTCATGTCCAGTGGTATGCTAGCTCTTCCTGTGTTGACAGCAATCAAATTTTACATCGATTCCTTGACATTATAAAACGAAAGTAAATTATCTGTTTTAAAAATCTTCAATTTATTATAGCAATCACTCAGTCTGGCTGAATAAAAGCCCTAGAAAAATGAATACATTTTCATATTCTGGTTATTAAAATAAATAAATCAAAAAGATACAGCTTCTTATTATATCACTCAGTTACTTTTGTTATATTAACGTTTGCCAGGATTGGTAAGAAGCCTGGCTGGCTCGCCTGACAGTTGAGGGCACGTACATGAGCAAATGCCAACAACCCACACCCACACTGCGGGCATGGCTAAGATGGGAGAGTTTCTTTCTGGCAATGCCAGTATATCTATTTTGAAACCACAATTTTGCATGTTTTCTAAAAATTCACAATATTTTCTGAAAATTATGTTGATAAATAGTATTATAGGATGATGACTCAAAGTAAATGTGGTTAGCCTAAAAGAACATGACATTCTTAAACTAGCATTAAAAGATGCAAGTGAAGTCCATAGGTTTTAAAACCAAGCTGGCATTTCAGTGGAAGTGGAAGCAGAGATGTATGTCAGAACTAAATAATCGTCTTTGTGAAAAACTCTGAGAAAGTTTTTTTAAAATCTTCTAGGTTTTTGTTTATATTCTATGTCTTATTCTACAAGATTCTATAGGAGACCAAATTTGGAGAAAAGATGTGACAATGCCACCTCTGGAGAGATCCAGTATGTTCCAGATGTCCTTGGTCTGAGTGAAATACAGAGAGGACATCCACCCATTCACAGTTGGTATAAGCCACATGATTAGAAAGACTAGAAACATTTCCTCAGAGAAGTTATTCATTCACACAGTAAGTACTGATTGAGTACCAACCATGTGCTAGGCACATTTTTGAGACACTGGGGAGTTTTCAGTCTTGAAAGCAAATAGAAATCCTTGCTCTCATGGAGAGTATATTCTTTTGGGAAAAGAGATAAAAATAAACAAATAAAAAAGTGACCTATATATTATATTAAATGTTGATACGTGATTGGAGAAAAATAAAGCAGATTGGGGGAACACAGGAAGTCGGGGGGACAGGGCCCCAGGGGATGGTGGCATTTAAGCAAAAGCCTGCGGCTAAGGGGGACAGTGTCCCAGGGCCGAGCACCGTAACTGGCATGGGAACTAGTCATTCTCAGTAACCATTAAGTGGGAATTCCTTAGCCATTGTTACATTCACCAAATACTGTTGCTGGATCTCAGAGAAAATCTATTCCAAAATGTTCATTATATAAGGAGAAAATGCAATAAAACATAATGAATTTTTTCTTTCCCCTATGAAAAAAAATGCCCATGATATAGATGAGTGTATTAAAGGCAGCTGCAGGTAGGTTTACCCGAAAGGGAGAACACAAGCCCCAAGCACAAATATCGGCATCCGTGGTCACCGACACAGTGACACGGCCCTCGTTGTGCTGTCCCTTAAGAACTGTCTGGTGCAATCATAAAAATCTCCCAATATGGAAAGTAGTAAAAGAAACACCTTCCCTAAATAGATAAACATTAAAAGTTGTGGGATAAATTTAAATTAATTCTCTATTTGGGGGTTTTATATCTGTGATTAAGTGGGTACTCTTCAAAATGACAAAATAGAATCAGGGGCCCACCTTAGAGCAGCAGAGTTTGCCTTCTGTATGCAGCCTGGGAATGGTGAAAGGGCATGGACTAGATAATTAGACAGCAATGGGCTCAAACCCTGGGACTGCTACCTATGCATAACCAGGCACATAGTAGGAACTCAATTAGGTTAGTTTCATTCCAGAGCTTGATAAATATGCAAACAACCTTAGATGGAGGTGTGGTTATATTTATATATGGCAATTAGGCTAACTCAAGATTCATTTAGAGTAGACAAAAAATATACTTATATATACTAGAAAGATATTATAAACCACTGAACCCAAATGTCTGATTTTATCCAGGTCTACAGCCTCAGTTGAATCTATAGGGCACATTTTAACAATACAGATAAAAAGGACAATCGAGTTGATTTGGGTTTGAATTTGATAAGGTAAACTTGCATTGACATTCTCATGTGGTCTATGAAATAATTTGTCCTAATTCATGTAATAAAGATTTACCATATACTATTGATTAAAAGTTTGCAAGTTATCTGTATTTTAATCTTCAATTTAGATCACTACCCAAACTTCACCAGAAGTATCTACGTTATGCAGATAGACCGTGGGACATAAATAAGGGGCATTTAAGACAACAGGAACAAAGAGAGAGAATCGTGAAGTGGGCAGCAGACCAGGGACTGCAAGGAGCGTGGTATAGTTTGAGAACTGGGTGTGCTGAGCTTGGTGATGAGAAATAACTCTGCAGAGTTATTACACGCCAGGCCTTAAAGGCTTTGTATGAAAACAGACGAATGGGACATAAAGGGATGCCTATTCTGGAAGTTCAGAGTTTAATCTCTGCAAAACCCACTTAACCAATATGACCTAATTGACATTTTAACAACACTACACCCAACTACAGAAAACACATTGTTTTTCCAGTGCAAATGGACTATTGACCCACAAAGACCATACGGCTGGGCCATAAAGCACATCTCACAAAATACGAAAAAACTGAAGTCACATGGCACATATTCTCTCACAATGCAGTTTTAAATTAGAAACTAATAGCAATAAGGAATCTGGGAAACACCCACATTTTTGGAAGTTAAGCAACACTTGTAAATAATCCCTGGGTCAAAGAAAAATCACAAAGGAAAGTATGATCTATTTTGGAATTAATAAAAATGAAAACACAGCATATCATATTTGTGGGACACAGCTAAAACATAGACATTTAGAGCACAAATTAAACAAAAATAAATAAATAAAATAATAAAGGCAAAAATTAATGAAATAGAAAATGGGCAAAAATAGAGAAAATCAACAAAGTTAAAAGTTGGTTCTTTCAAGAGATGAATACAATTGATAAACCCTTAGAGCAGAGATCAACTCATTTTTTTCTGTAATGGACCAGGTAGCTGCATGTCCTTCTTTGTTTTGTTTTTGTTTTTTAAAATGCTTTAAAAATGTAAAATCCATTTTTAGATCACAGATAATGGGCCATACAAAAACGGACCATGGGCTACCCCAGAGAGATTGATAACAAGTAAAATAAATAAAAAACAGAGAGAGAGAGTAAGAAAGAGAGATAGAAAAGACCACTACAGATTCTACAGGTAATAAAGGAATCAGAAGAGAAAACTACACCGATATTATAAACAATTTTATGCCAATCAAATAAAGAAAGAACATATTTCTTAAGAAACACAAATTACCAAAACTGGCCCAAAAAGAGATCGGAAACCTGAACAGTGACATAATAATTAAAGAAATAGAATTTGTAATTTTAAGAACAAAAAAACAAATGACAACAATGACAACAAAACCTTTCTACAAAGCAAACTTCAAGCCCAGATGGTTTTACTGGTGAATTCTATTAAATATTCCAGGAAGAAATAACAACAATTCTACAAAAGTAATCAGAAAATAAAGGATGACATAACACTTCTAAACTTGTTTTATAAGACCATATAACCCTGATACTAAAACCTGACAAAGATATTTTGATAAAGATAAACTACAAACCAACATACTCCATGAATATAAACACAAAATACAAAATGCTAGCATACCAAATCCAACAATACATGAAAAGGGTAAAACAATATGATCAAGGGGAATTTTTCCAGGATATTGAAGGAATGGAAGGTTGGTTCAATGTTCAAAAATCAATCAATGTAAGTCACCTTTTTAACAGAACAAAAGGAAAATCATTTGATCACCTCAATAGATGTAGAAAAAACATTTGACAAAATTCAAAGCCCATTTATGATTCAAAAATAACCTCACAGTAAAATAGAAATAGATGGAAACTTCATTAATCTGTTAAAGGCACCTATGAAATATCTACTAAGAACATTATACTTAATCATAAAAAGTTGAATGTGCTCTCCCCAAGATCAGAAACAACAGAGGGATATTTGTCTCAATACTTATTATAAAACTGGCCTTGGTCTGTGCAATAAGGCATGGAAAAGAAAAAAAGGCATAAAGATTGGGGAGGAAAAGTAAAACTGTCACTATTTGCAGCTAACATAATTGTATATGTAGAAAATCCTATGGAATCTACAAAAATTATGGAGTTGCAAGAACATATGCAGGCATATTTAAATACATAAAGATATATTTTAAAAATCAACAATATGTCTATATGTTTGCAACAAACAATTGGAAAATGAATTAAAAATAATTACCAATCACAATAACATAAATAGTGAGGAAGAATGCAATGAGAGATGTGAAAGAGTTCTACATTAAAAACTAAAAAATATTGCTGAGAGAAATCAAAGATGACCTTAATAAATGGATACCATGTCCATTTAATAAGATTCAATATTAGGACTTCCACTCCCCCTAAATTGATGTATAGATTCCTAACAATACTTATTATAATCCCAAAAGGCTTTTTAAAAGAATTAGACAGGATGATTCCAAAATTTATGTACAAAGGCAAAAGATTTAGAATAGCCCAAACCGATTTTAAAAGTTGCAGGGCGTACACTACTCATTATAAAGCTACAGTAATCATGATAATGTTGTACTGGTATAAGAATTTAAAAAATCAATGGAAAAGAGTTCAGAAACAGACCCACTCATATACAGTTAATTGAATTTCAACCAAGGCACCAAGTTAGTCAAATGAGTAATGAAGTGTTATCAATAAATATTGCTGGAAGAATTGGATATTGTATGAAAAATTCTCAACCCCCTTTTCACACCATACTTAGAAGCTAATTTGAGATAAATCATAGACGTAAACATAAAATCAGAATTCTTCTAGAAGAAAATACGAGGAACCCTTCATGACATTGAGGTAGACAAAGATTTTTTTGACAGGACACAAAAAGCACTAACCATAAAAATATTGATAAATTGAATTTATTCACAATTAAAAGATTCTGCTCTGGATTTGTATCCAGAATATCTAAAAACTTCTACAAATCAGCAAAAAAGCCAAACACCCAACAAAAAAATGGACAAAAGACTTGAACCGACCACAGACGAACAGTACATGTTGAGTAAAAGTTACTTAACATCATTAGTCATCAGGGAAATGCAAATTAAATCTAAAATGACATGCCATTTCATTCCACTAGAATGACTAAATTGCAAAAAGACTGACAAAACAAAATGTTGGCACTAATAGGAATTTAAAATTGTATAACCATTTTGATATTCTATTCAGCAGTTTCTGATAAAGCTAAACATCAACCCTATGACCCATCAATCCCACTCCAAGAACAGGCAATGGCAATAGAAACCAGAAAGTGGCTTGCTTGTGATGGGGTGGGATTGTCTGGACAATGGCATAACCAAATCTTCTTGGGTGAAGGAAATGCTCACCCAGGGTTTTGGCTGGTGGATACATACAATTGTCAAAACTCATTGAACTAAGCAATTCAATGAAAAATAACCTATAATTTTGGCCAAAAGAGGACACAGACATATACATACTATACACACACATACTATATGCTTCCATTTAGATACACTTCAAATACAATAAAAACTAAACTATAGTTTATAGGGATGTGTTCTCACGTTTAAAATATGACAGTAAAGCAAAATACCAATTGCCATTATGACAATAAGGCAAAGAACGAGTTGCCATAGAAAGCAAGATAAGGGCTGTCTGTAGAGTGGGGAGAGGCGGCTTTGGGGGGTCTTGCTGAGGAAGGGGCGCTGAGGACTTCTAGGGTAAGGGCAATATTCGACTTCTTGGCTTGGGTAGGAATTACTGTGAGTATTCTCTTTCTAATAACATGTACAGTTACTTTTACATACTTGCTGGTATGTGTATTATATCTCACCAATTGAAAATTTAAAAACCTGTTTTTTTATTTTTTCATATTTTTGTTAAAACATGTTTTTATATAGTATAAACACACACAAGCAATCCCTCACTCACAGAAATAGTGAAGACCAGCAGCCCATTTTGTCAGCTATTAAACTGTGTGCACATCATGACTGGCTAATCAGATACATAATGTAGAGAAAAAAAGTTCACATAATCCTCAAATAAGAAAATACCCCTAGAGTTTAGTTTTAAAATGAGAAAACTAAAAAGAACAAAATGAAGAAACAAACAAAAAAAAAAAGAAAACTAAGATTCAGAAAGTTAAATGGTTGACATAATTACTTTTTGATTAGGCATTTTTGCATCTTCATTAAATTTATATATATTGAAAAGTAAATAGACAGGTGAAAACCAAATAAAAAGAAAATGTAAAAGGAAGTAAAAATGTTCTTATTGATACAAGCATGTAAGACATAGATTATATTTTATGTTTTGAATAAACCGAAAAACATCAAAAGGACTGATGCTGTGGCAAGAGAAATACCTTGGCAGCCACAGAGAGATTAAATTCTTCTACATACAAACAGGCAAAGCTTTACTTTTTTTCCTTTTTAAAAAGAATAAACCCAATGGAAAGAAAGAGAGAAAGTAAAAAGAAAGAAAGAGAGAGAGAGAGAAGAAAAGAAAACTATGTAACTGTAACATAACTATGTTTAAACCACAGAAGACAGGAAATTTAGAGTTACAGATTCCATGGTAAGTTTTAATTCTATCCTTGTGTATATGTTTTATAAAAGAGTCTTTCATTACATGATCACATAACACGACCATATAACAGGTCAGCTCAACAAATGTTTATTGTAAAACGTGTGGAAGGAAAATATTTTATAGGATAAATTGTAGGAAATTAGTACATTGTTTAGGTAAAATGATATGTAAAATTTCTTAGAATCCTTGGCATTTACTGAATAAAAGAGAAAAACATTTTCCTTGATTATCTTCGAAAGAACATGAAAGTTAACTCTTTTATAGGTAGGCATTTACTTCTATTTGAAAGCTGACCTTTAAATTTTAAGGTTATTTTGAAGTAATGAAACACTTAGGTCTCTAAGATTTCAACATGTTTTGAATCAAGCATATAGTGAAAACTTATTAATTTCTATTTCCAAATTCAGAATCTGTGGTAACTTAGGGTCTGGGTTAAAACATTCTTTGCACTGATGTTAAGAAATGCCTAGCAAATTGCTAATACAAAGAGTATTTTGGTTGATATTTAAACTACATAGAACATAATAAATATTCATAATCATTTAGGTACCTAATTGTTTCATGAGCTCTCCTTTACATATGAAAACAATTTCCCTTAGGACATTGTTTCTATATTTAATCTTGAAAAGGATAAAATTGCAGTATTTTATTTAAGCTTGAAAAGGGTAAAAATGAATTCTTTTTACCATTCTATGATCCTGACATTTTACGTAATGGAGAGTTTTTTGGCCTAAATCTCCAAGTGTACGGTAGATGAAAGAATACTATCTTAGCAGTCAAGAGATCTGAACTCTATCTTAGTTATTTCATAAACTTCCTGGAAGAACTTGAATAGATCATTTAGATTTTCTGAATTTGCGTTGATCATATACATAATCAAATGAGAAGGTTGACCAGATGATCTGCAAGGTTCGCTCTGATATTCTGTCTTTCAAGATCTGCAGAAGATCAGCTGAGAGGAAATAGCCTAAGACCAGAAAATTTAAAGTAATTGAAACAACCAAAAATTGGCAATACTTACAAATTGAAAAGAAACTGGACTGAACTCTTTATCAGGTTGGTAGAAAATAATACTGAGGAAAAAAAAACTACTAGTGACTTTAAAACATAATGTCTTGACTGTAAATTTCCTAATAGATATTGGCAGGGCAAGCTTCTCCTGTCTGGAGCATTCTGGTGCTGGACGTTCCTTGCCTTGTATCTCTGCCTCCCGTCACCTGGCTATGGCTCTCCTTTCTCTGCCCTTCCAGTTTCTGCTGACTTCTGGCTTCTCCCCGTGGCCTTCTCTGTCTACTGGCTTCCGGTTCTGTCTCTTTATAAGGCTTCTGGTAATGTGGAGTAAGACCCATATTGGCCCTGGCACCATCTTAACTAAAAATAACATATTCAAAAGATCCTATTAACAATGGTTTCACACCCACAGGAATGTGGATTAAGATTAAGAACATGTCTTTTAAGAGGGAACATAATTCAGTCTACCATGTCTGCTTGGCAAAATTGTGTTCTGCTGTCAGATGGGAGGCAGAACTTGTAAGTGATGAATATTTAACTGAGGAGATTTCCAGGCTGTATTAGTCATCCCAATGCTCAGAAAGAGTGGAGCCTATGGCCCAAGTTCTAGGAGAGCCTGGCCGACACCCCAACGTGTGGAGAGGTGTATGGGGAGAGTATGGCCACTTTCCTCATACATGCTTGGAAAGTGTGGGGCTGCCAGTCTGGCACGCTTGAAGGACAAAGCGTCGATTGAAACGTGACTCTCAGACCTTGAAATCTAATGGCGTCTTCCCTGTTGGGTTTTGAACAATCTTGATTGGGCCCCTGGGTTCTGTTTTCCTTTTAAACGCTCCCTTCTGGAATGGGAATGTCTATCCTATGCCTGTCCCACCATTGTATTTTAGAAGCAAAAACATTTCCATAGACTGAGAGGAATTTTGTCTCAAGACAGACCACACCCATAAGTGATTCTGATGAGACTTTACTTAGAGTTCTTACTGAATAACTGAAGGCCATTGGGATAGTGGAATGGGTGAATGCACTGTGCATGTGGGAAGAACATGTCTTTTTGGGGTCCAGAGGGCAGACTGTGGTAGACTACATTATGTACTACCTCAAAGCACATGGTCTTAATCTGCATCCCTGTGGGAAGGAAACCATTTGTAAAGGACCTTTGAGGATATGATTATTGGTTAAAGTGGTCAAGCGATTCAGGGTGGTTCTTACTCCATATCACTAGAGGCCTTATAAAGAGAAGGAACCAGAAGCCAATAGACAGAGAAGGCAACAGGGAGAACAAGAAGCCAGCAGAAACTAGAAGAGCAGAGAAACAAGCCAGGGACCCCCAGGCTTGCCAGCAGCCAGCACCAGAACACTACCGACTCTGGGAGAAAGCAAGGCTTGCCAATACCTTGATTTTAAACTTCTAGCCTCAAAACCATGAGCCAATAAATGCTTGTTTTTTTAGTGCCAACCATTGTGTGCTATTTGTCATAGCAGCCTGGCACACTAAGGCAGTGGGGTGGAGAGTGGAATAATAATGTAGAAATAATTTATAACAAAGTAGAAATAATGCACCTAAAAATGGGAGGAGAGAGAAGAAGGAAGGAGAAAAATAGAAAAGCCCATTGATTGTTCTCCAGGTACTAGTGAGAATTAAAAATACCAATAAACCTCAAGAAACTGAATAGTGAAGGATTAAATACAAAAAAGGAGAATAGAGGACGTTAGAAAAACATATAGGTACAAAGATTACAAAAATGCCAAAGATAAATAAAAAGTACCTTCCTTCTAGAATTTTTTTAAAAAAATTTATTAAACAACTCTTGTGCTAAAGGGAAGCGAATTAAGCAACTTCTAAATAATAATCATGAAAACACTAAATATCCAAATCTACATTTAAAACAATGTCAAAGGAAAGACTCACAGCACTAACTACTTTTGTCAGTAAAAAAAAAAAAAGAAAAGAAAAGAAAAAAGAGAATAAAAATAATTTCCCAGCTTAAAACATTAGGAAAAATGTAGCAAGGGAAAACAACAAGAAAGGAATAAAGGTAAAAGCAGAAATTACTGAGGTAGAGAACAGAAGAATAGTAGACCCAATTAATAAAGTTCTGGTTTACTGGGGGGAAAAAGTTGAAATAGAGAATTTACTAGTTAACTTGATCAAGAAAAAAGGAGAAAGCTCATATATTCAAAAATAACCATTGAAACACAAAATTTTAAAATTTCAAAGACTATCTTACTGACCATTGTACAAATAAATTTGATAACATAAATGAAATGGACAATTTCATAAGGAAATACAAATTGCCAGAACTGATCCCATTAGAGTTAGAAAGCATAAATAAACCAGTTTCCCTAGAAGAAATAGAGAAAGCTATTAAAGAACTAATGAAAAGGCAATAGTGGGAAGCAGATGTGACTCAAGCAGTTGGGGACCCGCCTACCACATGGGAGGTCCCAGGTTCGGTTCCCAGGGCCCCCTAAAGAAGACAAGCGAGACAGCAAGCTGACGCAACAAAATGATGCAACAAGATGACACCACAAAATGACACAACGAGGAAAACACAATGAGACACAACAAGCAGGGAGCGGAGGTGGCTCAAGTAATTAGGCACCTCTCTCCCACATGGAAGGTCCCTGGTTCGGTTCTCAGTGCCTCCTAAAAAGAAGACAGGCAGACACAGAGAGCACACAATGAACAGACACAGAGAGCAGACAGCGAGCACAAACAACAACGGGGGCGGGGGGCATAAATAAAGTAAATCTTTAAAAAAAAAAAATGGCAATAGTCTCATGTGATTGCACAGAAGGCTTCTACCAAACCTTCTAAGCCCATGAAGTCCCATTGCTCTATAAATTGTCCCAGAGTACTGAAAATGAAGGAAAGCTTCATAATTCCTTTTGTGAACACGTATAACACTGATACTTAGATTTGATTAAGACAGTAAAACAATCTAACAGATGATTATAACTCATTAATATCAGTATAATAATGCTAAATAAAATATTAGAAAATAGAATCCAAAACCACATTTAGAAAATAATACTTCATGACCAAATGTGACTTATTCCAGGAATTCAAGGTTGGTTCTAGGTAAGGAAATTAATATCATATACCATATTAATATAGGGGGAAATTATATGACAATCTCCACAAATGCTCAAAAAGCCTTTGACAAAATTCAATACCTATCCCTGATCAAAACACTCAAGAAAATAGAAATTGATACATTTTTAACACGATAAAAAATATATGCTTTAGTCCTAACGCCATTGCTACTTAATGAGGAAACGTTAGAGGCATTTCCACTAAAATCAGTAACAAGGCAAAAAGGCCTTTATCTTCACTCTCTTACACTGTACTAGAGGCATGCGACTAGCCAGGAGAAACCAATTCAAAGCACAGGAATTTGTAAAGAAGAAGTAAAACTTTTTCTGGAAAGTTGGGTTTTCAACTAATCAGTGCAAAGAAAAGAAGGAAAGCAAGCAAAGACAATCTGTAAATGAATGAGGGGGACTATGCTCCAATAAAACTTTATTTACAAAAGCAGGCAGCGGGCTGGGTTTTGCCCATGGGCCATAGTTTGCCAACCACTTCCCTAGAGAGCAAAGAACCAACTCGGACAATAAGAGGATTCAGTAAGGCAACAGGATATAAAACTAACTATAGAAACCAATAGTGTTTATAGAGTCAAACAATAGCCACTTAGAGGACACGATGGTAGAGAAAACCCATCTACACCATAAAAAAGGAAGATTACTTAGTAATAAATTTAACAAAAACTGTGCAACTCCACATGAGAACTTTAAAACACTCTTGAAAGCCACAAAACCAGATTGAACAAGCAGAACACGCTCCTGCCCTTGAATAAGACAACTCAACGTTATGAAGATGTTGTTTTCCACTAAGTTCTTTTATAAATTTAGTGCAATCCCAATAAAAAATACCAATAAGCTTTGTTATGGAGTTAGGTAAGTTGATAGTACAGTTCATACAGGGAGGAAAAAAAATCACACAAGAAAAGCCAGAAAAACTCTGAAAAAATACACACTATGAGGAGGAACAAGACCTTCCAGACATTCAAACATACTATAAAGTCTGTAAGTAATGTACTACAGACAAACTGAGAGGTGGGATAGACAAACTGAGCAGTGGACTAGGATAAAGCTCAGCAATAAACCCAAACACCTATGGATATTCATTATATAATAATAAGTTTAACATTTCAAATCCCTGGATCAAAGATAGACTTGTGTATAAAATGTGCTGGGACAACTGGATAGCCAATTGAAAAAAGATAAGAGTCGATCCATATCTCACACCGTACTCAAGAATAAACTTCAAATACAGCAGGAACCTAAATATAAAAAGGAAGCTTTATGAGTGCCTTCAGTGTAGGGAAAAACTTTCTAATACACAAAAGCCAGAGTCAATAAAAGGAAAGATTACTGCTTTGACTACACAAATAAAATATTTTTGCATTGCAAAAAAAATCATAAACAAGGTAAAATGACAACAAACTAGGAGAAAATATTTGCAATATATATTGCAGACAAAGGGAAATACCATTACTATTATAAATAACTAAATATAGTTTATAACATAAAGAATTTTTATATTTGTAATATAAAGAATTTTTATTGGCAGACAAAGGATGAAAAGTCCAGTAGGAAAAAATTAGGGAAAAGACAGACAATTCACTCAAAAAGATATAAAAATGACCCTTAACACATGGAAAATTGTTCAAACTCACCATTAGAAGAAAACTGAAACCACAGTGAGATGCCATTTCTCACCTCTCAGATTGACAAACATTTTAAGGCATGACAAAACATTCTTTTGGGGAGGCAGTGAAGAAAGAGGTGCTCTCATATTTCGCTGGTAGAAGTGCAAACTAGCACAATGCTTTGGGGATGGAATTGACAACACCTCACAAAAGTAGGTATGCACTTAATTCTTGATTCGGTAGTACCACACCTGATGATTTACTTCCAACAACACAGAAACATAGCGAAAGTTACTCACTGAAGCATCATTAGAAACAATCAGTGCTCATACCCACGAGAGGGATTGAATAAACTATGGTAACTCCATGCAACAGAGTACTACACAGTGGTTAAAGAAAAGAAGAAAAAGAAATTATTAGAGAGTGATTTCCAGGATATATTGTTAAGTGAAAAAAACCAAAATGCAAAAAAAGTCTGTAGCATGCAACCCTTCATGTAAGCAAGGGACATACAAAAATATACATGAAACTCTTCGTTTTTTCAACAAATACAGGAAGGATTGAGCAGCAGTTGTTGAGACTGGTTACCCACGGGAGGTAGAGGGGACTGGGGTGGGAAGACTGGGGAGGTGGGGAGGGAATAGCAAGGAAAAAGGAGAGTAGGGGCAGTCAAGGC
>JAQZBX010019542.1:0-33714 GCA_029593785.1 Cabassous unicinctus | reverse complement strand
ATAACAGATCATAGGTCCCAGGTAGAGAGGAAGGGGCTGAAGAGTGATAGAGAGAGCTGATTTACAGACTACAATTTCCCATTATAGATTATAAATGTCCAGGTTTTGCTTGCATGTTGATCCATGTGGGCAGCCGGGAGGGACACCCAGTGAGAGGCAGGCGAGGAAAGCAGGAACCAGAGTGAAGGCAAGAGAGAGAAAGGCAGTTGCCTGCTTCTTAAATTAAAAATTTTACTACCTTTTTTTTTTTCTTCTGTTTTTGATGGTATCTTTTGATATCCATTTAGTGCCTTTATAATTAGCAGCGGACTTATTCTATTTTCTCTTTCCCTCTTCTTGTGTTCTCATTTAGTTGCAATATTTCTACTTCATTAGAATATATAACAGTTGACTATTATTTTTCCACCTTGGTTTTAGTCTTACATGTGAACTTAAATATATTACATGCTCACCATCAGTTCCTTTTTATATATATATATTTTTTAAAAGATGCTTAGATTATATAAATGTTACACAAAAATTACAGGGATTCCCATGTTCCCCACCTCCCACACCTCCCATAACCTTCCACATAAACATCCTTCATTAGTGTGGCACATCACCTGCAATGGATATGCACATCCTGGGGCTCTGCCACTAAGCATGGACCATAGTTCACATTGTAGACCACACTCTCTCCCACACAGTTCTGCATGTTTTATGCTGATGTAAAATGGCTTATATCTGTCATTGTAATGTCACTCAGGATAATTCCCAAGTCCTGAAAAAGCCCCTGTATTACAACTGCTTTTCCCTTCCCTGCCCCAAAAGCGTCGAGTGGCCACTGGCTCCACCTCACTGTTGTAATTTCTTCCATTGCTTGAATCACAATATGTCTACAACAGAATACCAGTAAGTCCACTCTAGTCCATAGCTCTTCCCCCAATCCTGAGGCGTTTGGGATGGTGATGTCCACTCCACCTCCAAGTGAGAGGGGGCTTATATCCCATGGATACGGTGGATGGGATTATCCTGCCTGCAGCTGCAGGTCTCTCCATTCCCTGGGATGGCTGTTGTCCATCATCATCTCCTCACCAGGTGACTTGGGTGAGTCCATTGAGCTGTAGAATAGGAGTCGCAGCTCCACCGAGATTCCAGGCACAGCTGGCACATGGGCAGGCCAGAGGCTCCAGTCTCTGGAAGTACACCTACAAACTCTAGCATCACATATAGGTTTGAATAGAAGGGCCTGATTCACCATCAGTTCTTTTGCTGCTTTCCCCCACCCCCCAATATTCTCTTGCTTGAATAAAATTCATTTTCTGGTAAATTCCTCAAAAGTACTGTTGGGTATAGAAGTCCATGAATTTTTGCATATGTAAAACTGTTTTTCTGTGGCCTTGATACTTGTACAGCATGGCTGGAAATCAAATCCTGGGTTCATAATTTCTTGAAAATGCTACTGAGTTTTGCTTTACTTTGCATATTGCTTTTTAGAAGTCTGGTGTAAATTGAGTTCTCTTGCCCTTATAAATAATTTTATCTTTTTGCTTGGAAATTCTGAGAATGTTTTTATTTACATTTAGATTCTAGTCATTTTACTCAGTTATATTCTGGATCAGTTCTCCCAGATATCCACGTAGCTTTTTCACTATGCAGAGTCAGGTCTTCTTTTCTTTCCAGAAAGTTTAACTGGATTATAATTTTAAATATTACTCCCGTTTCATTATTTGTTTTCCCAACTTCATGGCAACAACCTATATGTATGTTGGATCTTTTTTGCCTGCCTTCCATTTGAACCACCTTCCCTCTAAATATTCCTCCTCTTCTTTCTCTTCTTCTTTTTCAATCTCATTTGTATTCCCTGGGTTGTTTTTTTTCTACTTTTTTTTTGCTTAATACCCTGTATTAAATTTTTATTCAAACCTATTCTCTTGTGGGTACCATGAAACTTAATTCTCATTTCTGACATGATTTGGGCTGACATTTTTCTTGTATTTTTAAAATAAGTTCAATCAACTCTTATTTTACATCTTCCTTTTTATTTTTTTTTAAATTTCTGTTTCATAGTGTTTTGTTCACATCCCCAAGTGCTTGTTTAATGATGTTTAATTCAGTTTTTCATTTTTTCTTATATTCTTCTGTTATATCATTACTTGAGGTAGGCAGAGCATTTTTATCAACTGAGTTGTTTTTATTTTATTTTTTCGTATTTTCTTCTTAGAGGAAATTTATAGATGAAGAACCCTTATGTCTTTTTAATTCATGTACATGGTTGATGGTGTGGGATGCTTTGCAAGAGCATGCTTTTCTTTTCTTTTTCTTCCATGCTGTGCTTACGTGTAGGATAGTGCAGCGTCTTCATTGGGTGGCTTCTGAGGGGGAGCCGAGGACTGTGTTTCCTTTTATTTTATTTACCCTCTTTCTTTCCCATCAGCAGTCAGTCTCCAGCGTCTCTTTCGCTTTACCTTTTTCCTTCAGCAGTGTGTCTTTCAAATTGCCTATACAAGTCTCATGCTCACAGATAATTTTATTCCCTCTAGTCAGTGTTTTATCTACAAAGTTTCCTTTTGGTGTTTTTACACTTAGAGTGGATTTTCTAGTTTCTTCTCAATTTCTTCAGTGTAGTTTTCCCAGGACTTCCACCAGTTTCCCTGGCAAAGACTTGTGGTAGAAGTTAAAGTTCTGTTGGCTCTTCATATTTAATTTTCAAATTAACCTGAAGTAATTTGAAGTATTTTGTTTTAGTTTTGCAGAAAGCATGGGATTTATTTGCTTTTCTTGTTGATTAGTAAAGGTTTTGGAGGATGAGTGGGGAGATTCACATTTAAGTAGCTTCCATTAGCTTGGTGACCAGGAAGCCCCCTTGGTGTAGTTACAATTCACATTTATTTACTCTCCAGCTTTTGTCTCTTCATGCAAGAACCCTCACAGATGGGGTAAAAAATTATACTATAGAATGCTTCAAAATTTGATTTGTGGAAAGCAATAAAAACATTTAACAGTAAAATGCAAAATTTGTTCAGTAAACCTCCATTAAAATGTCACATAAATTCAAATTTTGATAAGATTAGAATAGCAATTAATAGCATGTGTCCTTCTATCAAAAAACTCATAATCATATGTTTAGTTAAATTTCTGTACTTTTTGACACTTGAAATTCTGGACTTTCAAGTTTGATTACTTCAGAATCCTCTCTGAAGTAATTCAATTAGGCTTTAACATAAGATTCTTAAATATCGTATTTACTATGCTTTATAAAGAAAGGTAATAGCAATGCAAACAAAAAAGATTAAATAGGATTAAACTGTACAATATGTAACATTTCACATTGTTGAGATTTTTCAGTGCTACAAGTTCATAAATAATTTCTTAACAGTGATTAGAAGTTTGTTTAGGCAATATAATTATATTGCATAATGAGTCTTTCTGTTATGAAGATTATGAAGACAACTGGGATGTGCTTTGGAGAAAATGCTGGAGTTTATTAAAGATATAAATTATGGATTCAACAAATGCAAAATAATAAGTTTGAACCATATTGTTTATATACTCAAGTAATTATTCTCCTATATTCTTCTAGTATCCTATTGTTATTAGAAATTTTATGCCCTATTAGTCTTCTTTGACTTTCCCCCACAGTGTAGCATTACTATTAAACATACACACACAGACATTCACACATGAGCAAATATGTACCTTATGAGAATAATTACTGGCAGGGAGACAATAATATTGTATACTGAATATTGAAACCCAATAGAGATAACATATCTATATTCTTTAAAATATAATAGAAGGGAGAGGGGTATATGAGAATCCCTTAGACTTTCAATGTAACTTTTCTGTAATCTAAAATCTCTTTTTTTTTTTTTAAGATTTATTTATTTATTTATTTATCCCCCCCTTGCTGCTTGTGCCGCTGTGTCCATTCGCTGCGTGTCTTCTCTGTGTCTGCTTATCTCCCCCTTGCTGTGAGGTCTTGCTGCATCAGCCCATGGCGCCGCGCGGGCCATCCTGCCCTCACAAGGAGGCCTTGGGACGCGAACCCGGGGCCTCTCATATGGTAAACGGGAGCTCTATCCACTGAGCCACACCCGCTTCCCTAAAATCTCTTTTAAAAGTTTATTATACTGAGAAAAAAATATATAATAGACTATTTTTCTAGATTTATCATTAAAAATGAATTAGAAAAATTAAACTCAGAGGAAGTCCTTAAAAAACTCATGATTATGAAATATATGAATTGAAGTTGGCATGATGTTTTTTGTGTGTATTTTTTAGTTTGGCAGGGATTCAGATAAGTGATTTTGAACATCTGTCAGCCTGAAGGTTGCTCAGGTGTTTCTTTCATAGCCACAGAGAAATCATGATTAAAAGGATCTTCTTTTTGGACTTTCCAAAATTCTTTGTGAGAGGCACAATTCAAATTATTTGCATGTCTCCTGAGGAAGAGGTTGCACTTATTGACTAAAAGGCACTATCTATGACTGACATTTATCCCCCACCCATGAATAATCAAATGTTGACTACAGGATCAAGTCACCTGATATTAAATCATATCTTTTTCTGAAATATTTAGGAGATGCATACATAAATGGAGATGGAAAGGAAAGGTTTAATTGCAAATCCTTTCAGTGGTGCTTTATGTTTTTAAAAGTGCATTTATGTCCACTCTCAAATGATCCACATAAAAACTGTAATTTACGTAGAATAGGTATTATCACCCTCCCACTTGAAAGATGAGACCCTAAACCTGAAGTGATTTGCTAAGATAACTGGAACTGGAGCAGTAGTCTTCTGTCTCCTCTTCCAGTGCCCTCACAGTTATATCCTTCAGCTTAACTACTTGCAAATGGATCAATCATTCTCCAGATAGAATGTATTTGGGAAGCTAGGACTGAATGAAGCCTTACTCATGACCAAGACATCATTGTTCACTTAAAGACGCTAAATTGCTTAAACTTCTTAGAGAGGATTGGGAAATGGAAGAAGAGAGGGAAATAGTGAGTGAAGGGGTGGAAACTGTCGATGAGCCATTTAATCCTCACGCAAACCCAAAATCATAGGCTGGGGTTTCCCACTTTCCGATGAAGCTGAGCCTTGGACCCGCCATCAAAGAAGCAAAAGTCCTCCATCTTCCAGGTCTCTAAAACCATGGCTAACCATTTTTCAGGCAATAGAACAGCAATTTCCGCCAACAGCATTTGAAACCATTGAATGAATTTCCTTCCAAGCTGTTCTCTGAGCCAAATTTCACCTCTGTTCATAAGTCTTGATCAGATCAATATGACCCCAATGCTCACACTTTCTGCCACATTCGTCTAAATCATTTTTATCTTTCCCACTATGGAAAAATCCATCTTTAAAATAAGAGTAAAGTATATTTTCCCAAGTCAAAATAGTGCACATAGAAAGTCATATTACTTTTTTGTCATGTGTAATAGACACATATTATTTTCACCAAAGGAAGGGTCAGATTTGATTCCTGTGCAGAAAGGGTCAGTAATAAGAACTTTATGAGTTTCAAAGCCCTAGTCAGACTTCTTTAAGCAAGGTCAGTGCTTAAAGGGCTGGTCCTGTGGTCTGCAATCCAGCTCATGCTCACTCTCAATCTCTCTCTCTCTCTCTCTCTTTCTCTCTCACCTATGCACTCAAGTTAATGAAGATTAAAAGATTCTTAGAGCAGAAGACAGACTCAGTGTTACTTGTAGCATTTTTATATGGACTTACACCATAATTTGGGCTCTAAAGTCAGTATTTCAGAGTAAATATGCTGAGAGGGAAAGTTATATATAATTTGTACTATACTAGTTGCTGTGCACTGGAAGTTAAGACCCAATTTCTAGACTCATAACTTACCCATAGGAATATATTTCAGACAGAAATTTGACACTTGGTATAACCCTTGATTTATTAGAATCCATTTTATGCGTTTTTAGAGATAGCAATTTGGTATTTGAAAATTCAGGGCCAAGTAAGTTAGCTGAATCTCATTATCTCTTGCTGTATTATCATGGTAGATATAATTAATATTTTTAATGGGCCTCTCCAGGGTGTTTTGAAATAATATTTTGATCTAAGTTTGTAAGTATAAAATCCTGTTTCTCTGCTGATCTAAAAATGAGGATAATTCAGGTGCAGAGACACATTTTCTTTCTGTATGCAAAACTTCATCACACAAAAGATATATATGCTTCTTGAAATGCATTAAGTTTAGTTTTCTGGAATAGTAGAGCTTTAAGTTAACCATGAACAATAAAAATAGCATTCTAAGTAGTTATTCAGGTTAAAACTGTATCATTGAAATTTTGAAATTCTGGCTGAAATTCTTCTAATCAAGCAAATTCACTTCCTGGGGTTTGGAGCTTAGCATTCTGATAAATGTGGTAAGCTGAAAATGGTTTTAAAAAAATGCATAGAAATGTATGTTTGTGTTCCATCAGGTTGGAGAATGTAGACATTTTGTGATATCTTTTTCTAGCACATGATGAAAACTGTATGCATGTGTTTAATTTTGATAAAATCTAATAATTATTATTTTAAGCCTCTTTCATAAATATAAGGTCTAGATATGTTTTTTAGCTTCTTTTAAATATTATTGGAATTCTGCTGGAATATTTCTAGCTTTAAAATTTTGTATTTGATATCACTCAATTTATATCATTTCTCACTAAGTTAGGAGCTTCATATTTTCATTTTTCTGGGATCATTTTTCATTCTCACAACTGAATTTACAGATCTTGGACTCCAGCATAAATCTGTCTCCTGAAGACTCAGAGGCTTACCTTCATGTCTCATCAATACATTTTAAAGCCCCCACTCCTATCTGCCAATATGCCATCTCTAGATATTCATTGTTATTTCAGCAATTTGAGTTCCAGGGACTGTGAACACTTAATACTCTAAGGAAGTGGTCTCCAAATGCTTTGGCTCATTTACCCCCCAAAATTTTGAAAAAACACCTACTCTTTTAAATATTTTTAAGTCAACATCCAAATGCCTTTATCATATGGGTGAAAAGATGCAAACAAGTGTAACTTCCAGAATATCATACATAAGTATTTACATTTTAGAATAAAATATTTCTATTATTCCTTTGAATGGATCTAATGGAATCTGATACCATGGTGATTCAATATCCACCACCGGTTTAGTTTCCTGACTGCTAAAGCAAATACCATACAATGAGTTGGCGTAAAAACAGGAATCTATTGGCTCATGTTTCAGAAGCTGAAATCTTGCCTCCTCCTTGGGTCAGTGTTTTCTGCCTGGCCTGTGATCCTTGGTCCTTGCCTTTTCTGTAACATGGCAATGCACACTGTGGCATGCTCTCCTTTCTCTTCCAGTTCCCTTGACTTCTAGCTTCTGGCTCCTCCCAGCACTTCTTTTTCTATGTGTCCAATTTCCTCTGCCTATTAGGACTTCGGCCACATTGGATTGAGGCTGACCCTCATTCAGTTTGGGCACCTTAACTAATAACATCTTCAAAGGTCCTATTTTCAAGTGGGTTTCAAACCCACAGGACCAGAGGTTAACACCTAAGCATGCCTTTTGTGGGGGACATGATTCAATCCCCAACAAATGTCATCCATGTAAGACATACACAAACAATCTTTTAACGGTTAGAAATACTTTAATTTAATTTTTTCTTCTTGAACTTGCATTTTTATTCCACTTCTGCCACTGAATTTCCTCTAGGTCTAATTTATTTTTGACTGTAAGTCTTTTATTGATCACCTTTTAATGCTTCTTTACAAATTTATAAATACCTATTTAAATTTATATTTAAAAACAATTGTGATCATAGGGCCCTATTAAAAATATATTCTAGCTGAAGCTGCTATTAAAAGTACCATTAGGGGGAGTGGATGTAGCTCAATTGGTTGAGTGCCTGCTTCCCATGTAAGAGGTCCCAGGTGCGTTCCCCGGTACCTCCTAAATCAAACAAACAAATGGAAAAAAAACAACAACTTTCATTGGGGAGCAGATGTAGCTCAGTGTTTGAGCACCTGCTTTCCCTCTATCAAGTCCTGGGTTCAATCCCCAGCACCTCCTAAAAAAAAACCAAAAAAGCACTATTAGTATACAATTGATCAACACAGCATAATATGCAGTATAAATTTTAATAAGTAATTACAAAACATACGTGAAATTTTATTGTAAATGTATCTTTTATTAAAATGGATGATTCTTCCAGTTGGTTTGCATATGCATGAATGAATATGGATGAATATGACTGTTAAAATGTAGCAGCGTTCAACATCTATTTTTAAATAGATGTAAGTGCTGAGAGCACTTGTCTACATAGGTAAGTAGGTAAAAAGAGTTTACAGACAACAATCCTTTGAGATGTTCCTGAATTATATGCCAAAAATCACAATGTCCTAAAATTTAAACAAAGGAACCAAAAAAGATCTATCAGCTGACAACTCAATTAGTTCCTTCTCCAGTTTCAATAAAAGCAAAGGTCTGGGAAGCATCTGAAAAAGGAATTGGTACCCATTCATTAGAACCACTCATGTTCTCAACAGTGTTGTAGATACCTCCCTTTGTGTGGGGCTGGGTTTTTATCCTCCAGGGTAATATGCTAAAGTAAGAGTTGTGCCTCTTCTCTGTTAAATGGGAGAAGATGGTTGTGATAGAGGAGAAAAAGGAGAACTTGCATTCTCAGGGCCAGTTTTAAGAAAGGAGTAAATATGGGTTGGGAATCAAGACTTCCTTATACCATGATTAGTTGGTCTTAAAGCCTTGGAAGGTTTTTATATACCGAGGGATTGCAAGAACCCAGTCTGAAGATGCTTTCTCTAAGGCAAGAAGGTGGACTATTGCAATTCATAAACTTCAGTGTATAAGCAAAGTCCTGGGGATGGAGAGGTTGGTTAGAGAAATCAGTAGCCTGGCACCTTTCTCCTCTTTTCCCTTATCCCGCAATGATATTCTGGTTCAGTAAGCCTGGGAGGCATCCCAGGAATGTGCCATTTAAACGATTCTCTTGCAGGATGCCACAGATAAGTCACCTTTTGAGAATGACAGGATCATGAGAAAGAGGATGAACTTTGGAGTCACCTGGTCTTAGCCCGGGATCTTCCCTCTTCTGTCTACTGGCTGTGTGGTGTTGGGCCTTCAGCTGGACCTCTTGAAGCCTCAGCATCTTCATCTATTAGTCTCTGCCAGGAATGATACTTGTAAAGGCTGGTGCAGGGCCTTTCCCCTTTTTTCACCTAGTTTCTCCCTTTCACTTATTTATATTTATCCTGTGGTTCTTAGCATTTAGTCACTCAATAAAAATTGCTGGGTAAAAGTTGATAAAATTTGATAAGAATTTTAAACAAAACATGGTTAAAATCATATTAGAAATTTCCCTTTATATCAATGAAGGTCTTTTAATCACTATTGAAGGGGCACATTAAAAGGGTCTAGTTGTTCAAACAATGTACCTAATAAAACTAGCACCCCAACTATATTTCTCCATCTTGTCCCAAAGATTTAAGGATATAAAGTTTACTATACCATAGCTCTCAAGTTCTCAGCTTTTCCAGTCTTACCAAAAAAAGTAAATTCATTTTGAAAGCCTGCAACAACAAAATCTTGTTGAGCACCTATTGTGTTGCAAAATCTTGTTGAGCACCCAGGCACATGGGTGGCCAAGAGGTATAGGACACAGTCCTTGCCATAGGAACCTTCCAGCTTATGAGCCTCTCTGTTGCCTCCATTCTGACCATCCTGGGTGAACTAAAGAGGTCCTAATAGTAACAAACATATGCTAGCAACTCTTGTATAATAAAGACCTGGGCTGGTCTTCCTTCCCAGTTCCTGGGAGATACCTTCTAAATCTCTATCGAGTCCGGTGGTGGTAGAAGTGCCTTAGTTATTCATGGTGGCCCCTCAGGACCATGCCTGAGTTTATGCTAAGGAGAGGACTCAGGGTGTGGGCAGCCACAGGAACAGTCTTGGGATGGGGCCGACCCTGCCACAAAATCCAACCATGTGATTAGAAGGTAGGGGCTTTGCACCAGGTCATATCAGCCTGACCTCCAGGGAGGGAGAGGGCCTGGAAATTGAGTTCAACTACCAGGCATTGAGTCCACTGATCATACCTACGTTATGAAACCCCAACAAAAACTCAAGTCAGAGATGCTCAGGTGAGCTTCCATGATTGGCAATGCCCACAGTGCGCTGGGAGGCTGATATGCCCTTACTCCACAGGTAGAGGACAATGGGAGCTTTGCACTGGGGGGCCCTCCCAGACCTGGTCCTATTGGTCTCTTCTTCTGGCTGGTCCTTATCTGTGTAATAAAACTGTAATTGTAAGTATAGTGCTTTCCTGAGTCCCAAGAGTTTTTCTAGTTAATTATCAAGACTAAAGGGCTGGTGGGAACCCCCAAATGTGTAGCCAATTGGTCAGAAGAGATGGTGACATGAGAACCCCCAAACTTGCAAATGGTGTCTGAAGTGAAGGCAGTTTTGTGGGGACTGTGTCCTTGACCTCTGAATTCTCACCTAACTCCAGGTAGACAGAGTCAGAATTGCATTATGTTGGTGTCCGAAGTCATGGTGGTGAGGATTGCAGGCTCTGAAGCTGGACTGCTGTACTCAGATCCAAATGCTCCTTCTTCCCAGCTGAATTCCTTTCTTAGCCTGGATTCTCCCCCAAAGCAGAGACTGAGGCAAAGGCTTATGTATGAGCAGCTTATTTGGGAAGTGATGGCTGGAAGCAGGAGTAAGGGACTAGGCGAGTGAGGGAGTAAGGATGCACCATTGAGTTGGCCCCTGCTGTGGATGACCCATAGTCCATTCTGTCTGGACCTTGGGAGGAGCTTCTGAAATGTTTCAGGGCCATGCAACTGAGGCCAAGGTGTAGAAGGATGCTGTGGCCCGTGAGTGTCAATTTCCCCACATGTGCAGATTGTGGAGGGGAGAGCACCAAGTAGGTTCTCATGGCAACCTGCATCATGGTGCCAGCAGAGTCCGCAAGCAAGAAGTGAGAGGTGTGAGTACTCAGCCACTTCCCTCCAGCCTAGGAAGGAAATGGCCTGGGGAGATGTGGTCTTCTAGAGCTCCTCATCATTCTCCTTTTAAAAATGTTATTTCCTGTGCTTGACCTTCAGTTCCTTCTGACTGATTTTCACTCTCCTCTTTCCAACTCAAACATCCTTGTCCTTACAAAGAAGAGAGAAGCAATATGGATCCTACATGGTCAGCACCACACCATCAGCACTGAATGGTGGGTCTTTATACTTTATGTTCACCTTTTGGCTCTCTCGCCTCCCTTCGTTGCCGCCCATTCTACTCTTAACTCAAATGTCACCTTCTCTTTGAGAATGGCTCTGACCACCCCATTTAAAATTCCAACCCAGTACATCCCTCTACTTCTGTTTCTCCTGCCTCTTTTCTACCTTTTAAAAATCGCACTTAGCACCTTCTAATAAGCTATAGCTTACTTATTTATTTTGTTTATAGTTTATTTTAAGCTCCACAAGGACAAGGATCATTGACTTGGGTATTCACCAATATATCCCAAGCAGTGAGAACAATGCCTGACACTTACAGGTGCTCAATAAATATTTGATGATTGAATAAATTAGTGAATGGTTCAGGCATATCCCTTAGTATATAAAAGCAGAGCTTGACTTTCAACAAGCAGGCTGGAATTTTCTATGGATTGAAGCTCAATCAATGCACTCACTCTAATCAATGCAGAAGGCCTTAGTTGAATTAATAACTTGTCTTGAGAATAAGAGTCTAAAGAGACACATGGTTAATATTATTTTATAACTGTTCACCATCAGGAAGAGATAGAAAGCTAGTGTAGGCTGATGGCTCTCTTCCCAGTGCAAACCAGATGCCAAAAAAGGAAGAGGAAATGGCATGGCTTTGGGGAAGGAAAATAAAGACCATGAGAAGCCCCCTCCCCCGGGGACCCAGATGGAGCTGTGACCTGTTGTAGGGTGGACAGAGCAGTGGGGCAGAAGAAGGCTGGGGTGGGAAGGAAAATGCCCAGGGCTGGTCATTGCCCTCCGTCACTAGTGTGAGGCAGAAAAACAGAAAAGCATCAGCGACAGCCCAGCACCTTAGGGAAGGGGTGGGAGACAAATGTTAGGGCAGTAAAGAGCCATCCTGTGGCAGGTACAGGGTTTCTGGAAAGCCTTCACCCCTCCAGGGCTGGGTGATCAAAGTAAAGGGGCAAAGCCTCTTCAGGAGAGCGGTAGTGGGATGCGGGTAAAGGGAGGCCCTGAGCGCTAGAGCCTCCTCTAAAGGGGCAGCAAATGGGCGTCAAGGCCGGACTGAGTCTCCATGGGCTCAAAGCCTTGGGTATCCCCACTTCTTAAACCCACCAGGGACAAGTCAAGCCATAACCTTGGGGCCACACTCCAGGATATGATTATCTTTCAAGAGAACTGACATTCCCAAGAAGGAAATGATTCCAAAGGCAAAATTAACCGGAGACCAGAGGAAACCCTCCATAAAATAAACAAACAAACAAACAAACAAACAAAAAAAAAAACAGAAACAAAAGCTGAATGACATGTACTGAATGAACCAGAACTATCAGATCAGAATGATCGGTAATTTAAAATAAATATAAAAAGATTTCAGAGGGGATATTGGTAACACAAAGCAGGAACAAACAGTTCTGAAAAAGAGCTAAGTGGAAAAACCATGTATGAAAAATATAATAATTGAAATAAACAATAGAACAGAAGGATAAATGGAAGAGTAGTTTAAGCCAAATAATATATCACTAACCTAGAAGTTCAAGCTGATAAAATCCCCCTAAGGCATCAGGAAGGAATAAAAAGATGACATGTATAAAAGAATAGTTGAGATATAAAAAAGGGTCAAGTTATATATAAAAGGTGTTGCAGAAAAAAAAAAAAAACCATAAAAGAGAAAATCTTTGGAAAAACAGTAATTTAAAAATTTCCAGAAATAAAAATTTAAAGAGCTCAGATTGTAAAGGCCCATAGAAACCCAAGAGTGTAATTAAGGAAAGCCCCAGGCACATGTAATTTAAGACCATTGAAGACAAAGAGAAAATTCCAAAAGCTTTTAGAGGGAAAGAGCTGGTGGCCAAAGGGATAATAAAGGTCAGAGTGACTCCAGATTTCCCAATAGCAGCCCCAGAAGTAAGAAAATATTTTATATTTGGCTAAGTTATCATTTAAATGTGGGGGCTTAGTAAATATATCTTCAACTATATTTTAAAGACTGTTTGAAAATATTCTTCAAGGATGTACTCCAATAAAAAGACAAGTGAATTCGGCAGCAGGCCATGAAAATTGTTGGAAGTAAGAGAAATAAATAACAAGGTAAACTAACTAGGTAAAATAAATAATTAGGTAAAAAGTATTAGGACCTGAAAAAGAAGAAACAATAACAACAACAACAACAACAAAAAACAAACAAGGAAAGGAAGGAAGGAAGGATGAAAAAGAGGGAAGGAGGGAGGGAGAGATCATATTCAGAAATAAAACCCTTCAGAAATAAAACTCTTGAAGATACTAAATTTTAAAAATACTTTCATTGTGTTGCTGGATTTTAAAATGATTGACAATTAAAATGTATGAAGTCTTTAAAAGTATCTATAGAATATAGTTTCTTTGTGCTCTTCACTCAAGTTTAACCTTCTAAAGTGGACATGCAGGAAAAGACTCTGGGAAGTTGATAGATGGCATTGATGTTTGCAGCTACTCTAAGGTATATTTATATCTAGAGAAAGACTTCTTTCACATAGTTCATTTATTAGGCTGTAATCTACATATATAGAGAGAATTTTAAATGGATATTTTTTTATTGTTTTTTTAACCTTTTTCTCCCCCCTGTATGTGTGTGTATATGCATGCACTCACACGCACACACATATGTGTGTATAGAAAGAGACATATATATTCAAAATATTTTTGAGTTTATGGTTGGAGTATCATAAGCAAGGAATTTTTAAAATATTCACATGAATAACAGGTAGCTTTTGGAACTTTAAATTTGGCAGTTGACCCAAAAGTAAATTTTATTTAGTAAATTTAAAACCTGCTTATTTTGCATTGTTGTAAAATATGTGCCTGTGAAAACAATTATTTTTAACAAAAATGATCAGACCAAACATCTTTCATAAGCACGTTTGAATTAACCCCAGTCTAGTCGTATAGAGTCACCTCCCGTCGTATCATCCCAGGATTGTGAAATGCCCCCTCCAGCTTCGGAATGGTCGAATGAGCTGAGCATTTTAGAGCATCACACACCAGCAGTGCCCAGACTCTTAGCCATCCCCAGGAAAGCCAGGGGTGCTCACTTAGGTATGACAGGAGCCTGCTGGGGACTGCTTTTGGCTAGAATTAGGGTTTCTAATTGCTATTGGGATGATTTGTCATGCAAAACGTCCCAAGCCTCATATTTCAAACACATTCGAAATAGGCATTCCAAAAAGGAAATGTAAAGGAAAGGATTTAAACAGCGGTACTAAAATACAGTCCCTTAAGCATTTAACCCAGCACGCAGTTCAGGATGTAATAAATAGAACGTCCTGAACAAAAAGTGGGGCATTTTAATTTTTTGACAGGGTGAGCCTTCCAATGCCCCAAAGAAAGGTTATATAAAGCAAGCGCTTCTAAAAACGTGAAATAAGGCAATCCTCGTGGCCCCATTCTCTCCCATTTGATTCTGTTTCTGAAAAATTAGAAGAGGACAGATTTTGGTTTGCTGTAAGTTGGCTTTCTGTTCTCTGTCTCTTTTTCCTTCATAAGTATATTATATATTTTTCTTTTTAAAAAAGGGCATGATAAGCACTTAGAAGAAAAAAATGAAAATAGGAAAAGCCATCTAAAATCCTATGACCCTAACAGAAAAATCTCATCCCATTTTCAAGTAGTTCTTTGTTGCCTACATTATTTTAAAAACACCATAACTATAAACTTTCGAAGACTGCATAACAGTTTATTCAACTCTTCCTAGACTGTTTGAGGTTTAAATCGTTTTCAGTTTTTCTAATTATAAATAATATTGTATTGTGTGCCCCTAAGGATACAGCTTCTTGCTTTATTTAGAATTGCTACCTTGGGCTAAATTCTAGGAAGCAGAACACTTGGATCCAAGACTATGGGCATTTTAAAGGCTTAAGACATGTTGCCAGATTGTTTCCAAAGGAACTGTAGCTGTCACACTGTGCCCAACAATGCAGAAATCTGCCCTGTCACCTCACCCTGCCAACAGAGTAAAATGACATTTTCCCTTTATTTTTATAGGGTGAAATAGAGCCCATTCATGCAGCAAACTCTTATCAAGTGCCTGCTGGGGTAGGAAAGAAAGACCTGGCCCCTGTCCAGCGGTGGGACAGGTCATTGCAGGAAGATGCGGTGATGGCCACAGGGCTGGCTTCTCCTCTCCAAGGGCTGGATGCCTGAACCCACGGGGCTAAGCCGAAGGCTTGTAGGATTTTCAGGGTTGTAGGATTTTCCCACCCCAAACCTGTCCAGACAGAGGGCAAAGGAGTGCCCAGCCCAGTGGTCTGAAGTGGGCATGGGCTGCGTTGGCTGGAGAGCCTTTGCGTGGGGTTCACCAATGCAGTTGTTCAGGCATGCGGGGACCTCACAGGAAGCCCACCCGTGAGCCGAGGCAGCCCTCCCCAAACCAGTTAAGAGCAAAGCATCAGGGGGGGAAGGAGCCAGCTCCCTCCTCGCAGCCCTGCCGCCCCACTGCTGGTGCCTGCTCCTTGCCTGCTTCTCACGGAGCCCACCTGGTCAAAGAAGGCAGGGGCAGTGCGGTTCGCGGGCACTGGCGTCCAGCTGGGTGACCTTGGGCAAGTTCCTTGACGTGCCTGCGCCTCGGGCTGCTCATCTGTATGATGACAAAGCGATCCTGTGGGCCTCACTGGCGTGGTGGGGATCAGACCATTAATACTTTAGAAAGTATTTTTTGAGCAGTTCCTGGAAACTGTTATCACGTGAGCTTTGGATAGGAAGGGGCTACGGTGGCACGGTTTTCTTCATCTCCCTCCAGCTGATTTTGAAGGTGTAGGAGTTAGTCACCAGCAGAAGGATGCGTGCAAGAGTGTGCATGTGAGAGTCCGTGACCGCGTGTGCACACGTGTGTGTGTCCGTGTGTGTGTGTACTGATGAGGCATCAGCCCACGGCAGGCCTTCTAATCCATGACCTTGTGACGAGTATGGACCTTATGAGGAAGGCAATGGCCATTTCTTTGATCCTAGTGACTTGAGGATTTTTTTCTATTTAGAAATTTTAAAAGATATGGTTTCAGAGTTGACTACTGTATCTTCTCTCTTTTTCTGTCTGTTTAGCCAGTGTGGTCTTAGTGCTCTGCCTTTTGACTTTTTAAAAGATCTTATCTAAAGATTAATTACTTCTTGGAAAAAATTTTTGCCGTACCTTATGATTTTCTTAAGTATTTTTTACCTACAAAAGTTTTACTTCTTTTGTACTGTAGTAAAATTTGCCGACTGTTTCCTCTCAAGGTTAGAAAATCCTCCTCTACCAGAGTTTGGATAAATAGTCCATTCATGTTTTTGTTTTCTCATTTTAAGTTTTTAACATTTGCATCCATTTGAAATTTACTTCGTTTTATGGCATAAGATGATGCTGTAATTGATTTTCCCCCTTCTCATAACAAACCAGCGGCCCCACCACCATCTTTCTGTCTTGTTCAAGATATAGCAAATGTATCTGTATCTATACCTATTTCTACATCATTATCAACATTGTTTAATAACAGAGAGGGCTACTGTCCTCTCCCATTATTATTTGTAGTTGAAGACTTTTGCTATGCTGATCCTCAATCTTTAAATAAAATTTAGAATCAATTTTTAAGAACTAAAAATCTATTTTTGGATACAGCCAAAATTAAACCTACCTATTAATTGAGAAGAATTGTCATCTTTTAAATATTTAGTCTCCTTTACTATTATCCTTCTAATTGCATATGTCCTTCTCTAGGTGTCCAGTAAATAGCAAGACCTCTGGGCCACTCGAAGGAGACAGAGTCTCGATGAATGTAAAAATACTTTCTCCTTTCTTACACTCTAGCATTGGTTTGGACCCTGGTCGCGTTTTGGTTTACAGGACAATGGCTTTGGTTCTTCCTCCTATGTTTCCTATAGTATTTAAAAACTTTTCTTGCTTTCTTGTTGACTAAATAATGAGGTGTCTTCATTCCATCTTCAAGCATTTCCGTCCTAGCAACCACACTGTCTTTGCATGGTGTCCTCATTTCCTAAATCTCTCGCCAGAGGATCTGTCCTTCTGCCCCGTTCAGGACAGGGAGTCACTTATTTCCTGGACATAACAGAGTGCAATTTCCTGGGGCTTTTTTGATTGCTCTGCAGTGCTAAGCCCTCCATTTCCTGAATCCTACACCTTCTAGTTTGACTTTTACTCTTCTTTAGCTGGTATATGTTCCCAAATTGCTTCTTAAGAAAGAGTCCAGGAGAAGTAAATATTTGTGTTCTTTACTGCCTGGAAATATCTTTTCTCTAACCTAATATTTCTTGATGTCTAGCTGTTTTTGGCAGAATAGGTTTAAAATCATTTTCCCTTCAAACATTGAACTCATTGCTCCTTTGTGATCAGCATTAATTGTTGCTAAAGCAAAGTCTGATGCCTGCTTAGTTATCCATCCTTTCTTTCTTTTTTCCTTGTAAATATTATGTTTTTTTCTTTTTAATCTTATTGCTTTAAAACTACACAAAGATATATCCAGTTGTGGGTCTTTCTGTTTTAATCATTGAGCTAGTGTTACCAGATTTTGTTTAGGTTCTTGACTATGCTGCAGAAATGAATTTCAAGAGCAGGTCACATTGATTAGGCCAGTAATTTATTACTGTAGGGAGGGAAGAGAAATGGGAGAAAATAACAGATCATAGGTCCCAGGTAGAGAGGAAGGGGCTGAAGAGTGATAAAGAGGGCTGATTTACAGACTACAATTTCCCATTATAGATTATAAACGCCCAGGTTTTACTTGTGTGCTGATTCATGCAGGGGGGACATGGCGAGAGCAGGGCACAGAAGGCAAGAAGAGAGAGCGAGCGAGACTTCTGCACCTGCTTTTAAACCATTAATTAGTCCGCCCCTTTGCTAATGGCATAGGAGGAGTTTCAGCTGTTTGCTGTTTTGACTGATTATCCCACCCATCAATGCCCCAAGAGGGCCCAACTATAAGGGCCCTGGAGAATATCCAGGGCTTCTCTTGGCTTCCAGAGGAAATCTCATTCCAGGTGGCAGAAATCTCGCAAGAATTTTCCAGCAGCCATCTTGGTATCTATAACCACGTGGACTTCTTGCTAGGTTCCAGATCCATCTATTGATTCCCTATTTTACTAGCCGGCTTCACTAGGTACTTTTTGGGGTACCTTAATTCAAGAGAATTATATACCCCCTTCCCTTTTTCAACTCTGGAACATTTTCCCCAGGTATTTCTTTGATAATTCCTTCCTCTCCATTTACCTTTTCTCTCTTTCTGGGACCCTCATTAGTTGAATGTCAAACTCTTTAATGTTTTTATTTAATATTTTCTATCTCTTTGTCCTAGGTTCTAGTTGATCTCTCTGTTTTATTCTTCAAAATTTTTATTGAGGCTTATTTTTTAAATTATTTTTTCCAATTGTGGCAGATACTCTGGTTTTTCTAGCCAGGCAGCCCACCCTTCTTCCTGCCTGCAGAGAGGACTTTCCATGTCAGAGGCTAAAGCCATCAGTCTCACTTTTCCAGCCTACTTTGTGGTTGAGACGCTGGCAGGTGACCTGGTCCTTGCTAGGGCCCTGAAGGCTGGTCTGCAGGAGGCTTCTGGATGGGTGCTCCTCCCAGAAGACAGCGGCCTTCCTCCTTCAGCTGCACATGGCTGCATCCACATGTGAGGCCTGGAACCGCTGCACCCATCATAAAACCTGAGGGGAAGTCCAAGGGCCGTTTGCTGTTTAAGGCGATGGGCTTACGTTGGGATGGTCTCACCTCCAGGGGAAAGTTAACATTTTTCATTTGTTCCATGGAACACGGATGGTTTTAAGAGAATAAATTTACAGATTTTGACATTTTTTATGTCCTTTCCCTAACCATCTGCCTAATAACATATCAGCATGTACAAAAGAAAGGCATACCTACTTTTTTATTTTACAAAAGAAAGGCGCAACTCTCACTCAGGAGAAATATGCAGGGTGTGGAAAAAGGGGACAACTCATTTGATGTTTAGTAAAGACACCAAAACCCGTAAGATTTCCTGCCTTCCTCTTGAGGATGAAGGAGGGATGCTTTGAATTCACATATACAGTAGAATATGGTGGTGGAAACAATGGCAATTTTCATTCAATGACATCACCTCTTCTATTTCCCGACTATGGTCAAATAATACATCATTTGGAGGGAGAGCCCCACAACAGTCTAGAGAAAAGAGAGAATTGCTGAGAAATACTGAATGATTAAAAACAGCTTTCTTAGGTATTCAATCATCGGCAATTCTTTTCAGCTATCTTTAATATGTATCTACAGACTTTATCATTAGCTGGAAAGAAAAGCATCTTTGAAAGGGGGAAAGAGAATAGGTTACTAACACTGACTTTTTTTTCTTTTTTATTATAACATTTTTAAGCAAACAGAAATATTGAAAGAATAATATAATGTACGCCCACATACCCACCACATAGTTTCAATATTCTTAATATTTTGTCACATGTGCTTTTTTCATCCATCTATAAATGTGTGCATAAAGATACTTCGTTTGCTTTGTTTAGTTTTGCAAAGCCGTCTAAAAGTATTTAAAAAACATGACATTTACATTAAAATACATCTACCAAAACAAGGATATTGCCTTGCCTAACCACGAAAACATTATCACAGAAAAGAAAATTAACAATTATTTTCAATTAATATACAATCCACATTCAGATTTCCTCAGTTGCTCCCTCCCCATAGTTTTATGATTTTTTAAAAATTGAGGTATAGGTTGAATATAACAAAATTTACAGATCATGGGTGTTCACTTTAAGGACTCTTGATGAGTGTATAAACTCATAGGACTTTACCCAAAACAATATCTAGAACATTCCATCTCCCTGGACAGTTCCCAAATGCTCCTTTCAAACTAACCACCCCATTGTGCCCTAACCCCTCACAGGCAACGAGTGCTCTGGTT
This sequence comes from Cabassous unicinctus, assembly GCA_029593785.1. Lineage (NCBI taxonomy): Eukaryota > Metazoa > Chordata > Mammalia > Cingulata > Chlamyphoridae > Cabassous > Cabassous unicinctus. Next base: position 13,601 of record JAQZBX010019542.1, on the reverse strand, counting down.
TCTCTCACCATGAGTTTTGCCTGTTTTTGGGTTTCACATAAATGGAATCTCTCATTGTGCACTCTTGTGTCTGCCTTCTTTGGCTGAGCACAATGTTTAAGCGACTTCTCTGTGTTGTACTTTTTGGAGTTCATTTTTTCTTATTGCTTGGAAATATTCTGTTGCATGAATTCACCACAGTTTGTTTATCCATTCTTCTATCGGTGGATGTTTGGGTTGTTTCCATCCTCATATGGTTTTTGTATAACTTTAAAAAAACAAAACCATGAGTTGACGAAGCTTAGCACATTATATGATTGATATGTTTCTTTAGTCTCTTTTAGTCAAGCAGAGTCCTACCGCTTTCCCTCCCCCTTTTAGTGACTTTTTGAAGTTACCAGGTCAGTTATCTTGTAGAACATCCCACATTCCATGTTTGGTGATGCCTGTAAACTGGAGGCTCAACATACATTTAAGATAAACACTTTTGGCGAAAACATGTAGTAAGTGATGCATACTTCTCTGTGTGTCACGCCAAGAGGCTATGATTACGTTGTTCCATGTGGGGCATGCTGAGCTGGATCTCTTGACAAGTGGACTGTCAGGAGGTACTGTTGGTGCTCTGGGGGTTTCCTATTCCCAATAATATCTTATCCAAGGGTTTTGGTAACCAGGGAATATCCTTAGTGGAACCAATGACTTTATTAGAAGTTATATATATTAGTTCCTCTGTAAAGAAATGGTTTTCCTCATGAACTGGAGCTATTTATTTATCCTACAATTCCTTATAAAAAAGCTGGATAAATATGAGACCCTTTCCTAACTTTCAGATTGAGGAGTTTATAAAGTAACAGCCCCTCAATGATGGCAATTGAGTTTCTCTCTCTCGCCCTTTCTGTTTTCTTCTCACTCTTTCGCTTTCTCTTTCTCTCCTTTGGATATCATTATGGACTTATACAATTTTTAAAAATTATTCTTTACTTTATATTATGGAAAATTTCAACTTCATGAAAAGTCGGGGCTATAGTATAATAAATACCTATAAACCTATCACTCAGCATTTTTTGCCTCTAGTCCTACCCATTCCCCCCAAAAATTATTTTTTTGAAAAAACATAATCTCAGTGCCATTATTATACTTTAAAAAATTAACAATAGTTCCTTAATATCAAATACCCAGAAACTGAATTTCTGAGTTTCATCAGTTTTTAAGTGTTTTGTTTTAATCAAGATCTGTATAAATTCAATATGTAGCACTTTATTGATGGCTTTTAAATCTCTTTTAATCTGTAGGTAGGTTGGTCAGGCAATCTATCTGTCCATATCTTTATCTATCTATCTATCTATCTATCTATCTATCTATCTATAGATCTATCTATCATCTATCTATCTCTATCATCTCTCTCTCCTTTCTTTGCAATTTACATATTGAAGAAACAGAGTCATTTGTCTTGTAGAATTTCTTTCAATCTGAATTTAAATGATTGCATATGCATTGTGTAGTTTAATATGTTCTTCTGTTCATTGTATTCACTAATAATTGGTACTTAAGTCTACAGGTATAATCAGATTCAGGTTCATTTTTATAGACAATTTTTATATTAAATATAGGCATTTTTATGCTCATATTATCCCAAATCTGGCCATTTAGGCTGTCTTGGATTACACTGACTATATAGTTCAGGTCCAAGAGAAATTTCATCTTAAAAGTATTAAATCTACACATGGCTCTGCTGCCCCTCTATTTGAACCTATAGTTAGTACTAGAGTTGATAGGTGTATGTCCAAGAGACTTAAATCTTTGGGCTGCCCCCAATCTCAACACACTGGCAATATCTACTCTCCAGTTCATTGGACTCACCAAGGACAACCAACAAGGAGATGATGACTGACAATGACCATCTCAAGGAACAGAGAGAATCTGCAAATGCAAGCAAGAAAGCTCCATCTATCTGTCCCATGGGACCTAAGCCCCCTCTCAATTAGAGGTGGAGTGGGCATCACCAGCCCAGAATCCTCAGGATTGGGGAAGGGATGATCGACTAAAGTAGACTTACAGTTTGTCTACTGTAGATTTGTTGTGATCTTAGCAATGGAAGAACTTTTATCACAGATGTGGAGACAGTGGCCACTGGAGGTTCTGAAGGGAGGGAGAGGGAAAAATAGGTGTAATTTGAGGGCATTTTTGGGACTAGGGAATTATCCTAAATGACAGTTCAATGACAGATACAGGCCATTGTATATCATTTAATAACTTGCAAAAATGTGCAGGACAGGGTGTGAACTACAATGTAAACTATAATCATCACTTAGTGGCAATGCCCCAAGATGTGCTCCTCAATTGCGACAAATTTACCACACTAATGAAGGATGTGACTGATGTGGGAAAATGTGGGAGGGCCAGGGATTGGGGCATATGGGAATCCCCTATATTTTTTGTGTAACATTTATGTAATCTAAGTTTCTTAAAAAAAAAAAAAGTATTTTAAAAAAATATTAAATCTACCAATCCTTGAACTAGGTGTATCTCTCCATTTATTTAATTCTTTTATTTCCCTCCACAGTGTTTTGTAGTTTTCAGTGTAGAAGTCTAGCATGTCTTTTGCTACACTTAAGCTAAAGTGTAGCATGATTTTTGATGCATTGTAAGTAGAATGATGCTTTAAATTTTATTTTCCAATTATTTCCTGAATCCTTTTGACATGACCCCTCCAAATTAGTATTGAGTACTATTTTGTTTTTTGACACAGACCTGTTTTCCTAACCCAGGCCTAGAATGAGCCGTTATTTCCAAGGAAACTGGTTTCCTTTAGTGGAGAATGGTATTTTATCTTTAGAATATATCCCACTTGATGTAGAGTTAAGGTATCAAGTTCAAAAGTCACTTGAAATGATATTTTTCTCTATGTAGATGTTACTTAATATACTCCTAGGTTTTTTGATGACACTTATTTCCACTTTTAGGGTTTGTCTTTCTCTATTGATTTAATTTCAGTTTTTGAAGGTATATAATATTAACATGGCTCAAAAGCCCAAACTGTGATCTTAATGAAGGCTTACTTCCTCTATCCCCTCCATTATTTCTCATACAGTAATTATTTATTAGCTTGTGATTTATACTTCTGGTGTGTTTTTTGTTGTTGTTGTTGTTGTTGTTGTTGCAATTATGGATTCTTTTTCCCCCTTCTCTCTATCACAAATTAACCATGATACATATACTATTCTCCATCTAACTTTTTTCACTTGATATAGCCTGATCAATGGAAAAATCTGAAAGCAATTTAGAAAATATTTTGAATTGAATGATAATGAAAGTACAACATACGTAAAGTAGGGGGAACACAGCTAAAATAGTGGTTAGATGCAGATTCATAGCACTAAAGGCTAATTTAGAAAGGAGGAAAGGCCACAAGGCCAGGACTTAAGCTTCTACCTTCAAACACTAGAAAAAGAGAAAATTAAGCAGCAGGAAGGAAATAATAACAATAAGACGAAACCAATAACATAGAAAACAGAAAAAAATATAAAATAAACAGTTTGAGTTTATCTTGATTGAAAAATTGGTTTAATATTTTAATACTAATCAATGAAAGGACAAGCTACAGGTTGGGAGAAAGTATTTGAACACTTATGTCAGAATTTATAAAGAATTCTTAAATACAATGATAAGAAGATAACCCAATTTTAAAAAATGAACAAAAGATTTGGACACTTCACCAAAGAAGATAATTTGAATAAAAAACCAGCACTCAAAAGGTTGCTCAACATCATTAGTATTAAATAAATGCAAATTAAAACTATTATGAGATACAACTACATACCTACTAGAATAGATAAAATGTAAATGCTTGATATTGCAAAGTGTTGGTAAAGATGTCGAGTGTCTGGAAATCTTGTACATTGCTGGGAGGAATGCTAAATGGTACAACCACTTTAGGAAACAGTTTGACAGATTTTTATAAGATAAACATGTACCTACCATGTAATCCAGTCATTCCAATCATCCAAGTGAAATGATTATATGGGCCAACGCAAAGACTTTTACTTGGATAGACACAGCAGCTTTATTCTTACTATTCGAAACCTGGGAATAATCCAAATATCCTTCAACTGGTCAATAAAGTTGACCTAAATACAAAACCAAAACACCTGAGGAAAAAATATTTCAAAGAAACATAATAACACATTTAAAGAGGAAATATTAGAGGTGATTTGAATCCTTGATTTTAGATCCAGAGTTACTGACTATTTTAAGAAAAATAAAGCTTACTTATTTTCAAAATGTATTTTATCAGACTAATGTGGAATGGATGATTTTATTAATGAGAAGATACTTCAATTAGGATATCAATTTTTATATAAATGAATGCATGGAAACACTTTGTTCTCTTAAGTAGTTTAAATATTCTCTCTCTGACCTTATTTACATTCTTCATTTGCTTTGCAAATTCTTAATTACAAAGATAAAATTCAAGTGGTCACAAATTGAGAATGAAAATATCTGAATTAATGAAGTTTTCCCATAGCTCATTTTTAGATTGAGTTCTTCGTGGCTTCTTTAAGAAAAGAAATCTGGTTCCAAAATTTTCCCCTGGCTCCTGGCAGATTTTGCTGAGCTTCTTCCTCAGCTCCACGGTTACATGCCTTTGCCAGGTACATGTCAATAGTTTCATTTGCAGAAAACACCAATTTGACTGTTTTCTCCTTAGAGCGAAAATTACATATTATAAAGAATTTTAAAAAGCATAAAACAGTATTTTGGAGAGCTCCTCAACTATTAATGTTTTCCAAATAAAGAGCTTTCAGACTAATTTGAGTTTAAATATTTATTAATTTCAAAAAAATGTTGTTTTCTCTCCCTAAGTGTCCTTTTCCATTTTCCCAGTGATCTTGGATTCTCTTCCCACATCTCCTGGTTCCCTCAACACCTTGGACACAGTAGGAGTGCCGTTGTCTCATTGACTTAAGACTCTTGAACCTCCTGGGCCTGAAATACCAACCTCCAACCCTGCCCTCCCTTAGGAGTCTCAGAATCCCCTCTCCTCCACTTCTGGGAGATTTCCTTCCTCTGATCTTCCTGAACTCTCAGTTTCTTCATTCATTTGTTAATTTAGTCACCTACAGGGGGCTTCTTGAGAGCTGGGACTGTACTCAATAAAATCTTAGTGATTGTCTAAACAAATGAAAGTTGCACCTTGTCCTTAACATATTTATTCAACAATTGACTGCAAAGGCCCTGAGATGGATGCATGGAACAGCAAGGAGCTGGGGGTGCTGGGGGTGGAGAAGCATGGAAAAAAGGAGGCCGCAGACAAAGCAAGAGTAAGGAGGGAGTGTGGTAGAAGGTTATGTAGGATTTTATAGGTCAAAGTGAGAATGTCGATCTTACTCCAAGTGGGAATGGGGGAAAGAATTTGGAGATCATGAGAAGAGTGGGTTGATACAAATTGCATTTTTAAAGGGTAAAACTGGCTGCTATAAGTGCAATGGACCACAGTAGGGTAGGATAAGTAGGGCAACCCCATTTGAAGGCTGTTGTGGTGGCCCAGGTTAAAGGTGATGGTGGCTTGGACTAGGATGGTACAAGGGGAAGCAGGAAGAAGTGGTCAGATTTGGACATTCTTAGAAGATAGAGCCACCCGCATTTGTGCAGCTTTTGCTACATTGAACTACCTCTAAATTTTCTTTTCATTTAACTTTTCCCATATTTATGTCCTGGTCCTGATCAGTCTTGTGAGTGGCTTGAGATCAGGTGCAACACAATCTTTTTTGCACTTATTATAGGGTTTTGCCCATGCTTGGTGTTCAATCAACACTTGATCTTCATCATGTTTAGGGTTCATATTTGCCAGTCATTGCTCTTAGCACATTACTCACATTATTTCATTTAATTTTATCAATCACCCAAGGATGTAGTTGCCATACTTACCCCTATCTTAGAGCTTGGGAAAGGGGCTCCGTAATTTGCCCAACATCCCACACAAGTATGTGGAAAAGCCAGGATTTAAATGATGCCATCTGCCTGCCTCCTGCTGTCACTGTGGTATTCTCCTTAGGCACACTGCCCACCATCCTAGCGCTCACTGGCCTGCTGAGGACAAGGAAGAGAAGACAGTGGATGTGTCCTCCTTGGTTTTCATGAAGGGTACATGTCAGTTGTGGTTGGAGATGGACGTTGCCCAAAATTGCCTGGGTTACCTTCTCACACCCCCAGCTTGCCTCCTGGGATGTAGTTCTGTGGCTCAGAAGGGGAGGGCAGACTTCACACACAAATAGTCCCCCTGCACCCTGTGTCTGTCCACTTTCTAATGCTAGGAGGCAGACACAGGGTCTTTTTTTTGCTTGGATCCATATGCCCATGACTTTTGTTGCCCTTTGATCTCCTTGGTCACAGACTCAAGCCCACTATTTCCAAACTTCCAGGAAGGACAGAATTCAGTAACCTCAACTCCATGAGCCACGGTGTGGCCTTGAGGGTAAGAGGCCGCCATAGAACTTGATTCTGGAAAGACAGCCTAAGTCCTTGGCATCTTCATCCTGTTGGAGTCCCCAGATTTCCCACCCACCTCTTGGCTGGGGTGGAATCCTCATCTCTCCATAGCCTCCTGGGTAGCTTCTGTGTCTGGACCCTGCTACCTGGCTTTTCAAGCCACTCTCCCTCTGTCTCTGGCAAGGGAAGGGGGGGGTGCTTGTGGAAGTCTGAAAAAAAAAAAAATGCCACCCCCCAAAAGATATCCACATTAAGTCCCCTCAACCTGTGACTATTACCTTATATGGCAAAAGAGTGAATATTGCCTTCTATGGCAGAAGTTGCAATTATTAAGGATTGTGTTTAGAAAAGCTTACCCTAAATTGTCTGCATGGGTCCTTAATGTAATCACATGTACCCTTTAAGAGAGAGGCAGAGGCAGACCTGATGCAGACAGAAGAGGGGCCAGAGACTGGAGTGATATGGCCTGCCGCGCCAGAAGCTGTAAGAGGCATGGACCGGATCCTCCCACAGAGGATCCATGCTGGAAGCATGGCCTGAGGACACTGGATTTCAGCCTCCTGGTCTCCAGAACGGGAGAGAGTCAGCCCTTGCTGCTTTTAGTTTCCCAGGTGGTGGTGATTTGTAATGGAAGTCCTAGGAAGCTAGTATAGGGCTTGTTGTATTTTCTTGGACCACTGGTTACCATGACTCCCATCTGACTTGACTCTGGGTACCCCTGGACCTGGTACACTACAGGGCCTGCCGGATGAGAGCTCCTGATTTAGCAGTAATGGCTGAAAAACAGCCTTGGCTTCCCACAACCTTGGATACGACCTCCTGGCTCTCTCATGGGAAGCAGTTCTGATACAGGGCCGGTCTTGTCTCCTCCCTTCCCACGAGCTAAAGAGCCCGCCTCCCCCAGCCTGCACGTGTTAGGGGTCTAGTTCACTGCCATGCATGTGAGAGGCAGACAATAACAACTCAGATAGCTTCTGACTTCACAGCATCCCCAACTCACACCTGAGGTCCAAAAATCCTGAGGTACGCCTTACACATTCCACTCCCTCCCAGCCATCCATTATCATTGGCTGTTCCAAAAAAATGTCCTTGTGTTTTAAGACCTGTTCCAGGAGCTCGGGGAAAATGGTGACTATGGCAAAGTCCCTGATTTCATGGAGCTTACATCCTAGCAGGAGGCATAAAATGTGAAGCAAATAATTAAACAAGATGATTTCAGAGGCAGGGTTCTTTCAATGGTAAGTGACCAAAGCCCATCTCAATCTGACTGGGGCTAAAAGAGAATTAGTTGGGTCATGAATCTGGAAAGTCCAAGGGGTAAACCAGCTTTAGGCTTTAGGGCAAATGATGTCAAGAGCCTTTGTCTTGTTCTCTTTGACCCAGCCTGCCCTGCTTGGCTCATTTCAAAATGGCACTCTCCTCTTGGTAGCAAAGTGGCTGCTGACGGAGCTCACATGTTCTTTTAAGCTTCCCCCTTGGAACAAGAGCAAGAACCTTTCCCTCAGGTTCCACAGGTGCTTCCAGGCTCTGGTTGGCCTGGTCTGCTCCCATGCTCATCTCTAACCATTCCCTGTGGCTCACAGAACAGAGGGCTTTGCCATTTTGACTCAGGTGTCCATTCCTGGGACCATGGGGGTGAGGGCAGCTTCCCCCAAAGCCAAAGGATCAAACAAGTGTGATGGAATGGGGTCTTGACTCCTCAAGAGCAGACGCAGAGCAGATACACCTGTCTTCCACGTGATTCTAATTCCCACAGCCTCCTCTGGCTCTTAACACTGGTACTCTGCTCTCCGTTCCATCCCAGATCCCCCCAAAAGAGTAGAATGGGGAAGAGACATGGGAGGAATTGTGTCCCCCTCCTCCTAACTTCCAGTTCCATGACGTTGTTGCTTAAGATGAGGCCAAACTGGAGTCAGGTGGTTTTTTAGCCCAACATGACTGGTGCCCCTATGAGTAGAAGAAATTTGGGCACAGTCAGTAAGGGAGAGGCAGAGACAGACGCCATGTGACAGAAGCAGGGATTGAGTGACGCCACAAGCCCAGGCACATCGCAGCTTGCTGGCCTCTCCTGAACCCCGCTGGCTTGGGAAGGAGCTCAGCCCTGCCGACACCCTGACTTCAGATTTCCAGCCTCGAGAACCCTGACACAGTGAATTGGTTTCAGCCGAGTAGCCTGTGGCATTTCTCACAGCAGCCCTGGCACACCAAGGTAGTTTTTGTTTCTTTGGAGAACCTGATGGACCCAAGAGGAGAGTGGATCATGAAGCCATGCCCCTCTGTGGGGAGCAGGACTGAGCAGACGTGCCCCTCATCCAACTACTCAATGGGTCGTCGTTGCTTTGGGGTATGTGTGAGTCCAGGGTATGGCCACCTGCTGGGAGTTCACTCACTGCTAAGTCTCAAAAATCCCCCTTTAGAGAAGGGGTGGCCTCCAGGCATCTCCCACAGTGCGAACTTTGCCCAGGACAGAAGGACGGATGCTGGGAACATGACACGGAGGTGATAGTTCCTTCCGGTTGCACATGTTACTGGCTGAAAGTCCTTCCCCACTAAGGCGTGTTAAGGAAGGAACTGACTGTTTCTGTCTTTGAGAAACAGGACCCTGGTTTCCCAGCTGTACGGAACGGGGTCATGTCAGAGGGCTTTGCAGGGAGAGCCAGCGGAGTGCACAGCCTAACATTAACTTCGCCTGCACTCAGCCACCGAAAAGGCTGTGTTTGCAGGCACATTGACCCGAAATCCACATGATACAGCTGTCCATCGAACAGCTGCCACAAAACCATGCTGGGAAAAATGTCCTTGATGCCGTAACTAACAGCCTCTGCCAGGGCTTACAAGTGGAGATTAGACACTGCAAAGGGGGGCAGAATCTAAAGCTATAATTTGAGCCAGGATCTTGTTAGACTTGCAAGCAGCTGCTACATTCAGAAATACAATATATTTTTTTCCCCTTCTAAATAGGCTCTGTTCAACTTAACTGTGTCATTTATTGCCTTATTCTAAAACTTTTGCAGTTGGGTAAAATAATGTGCCTCTTGAACTATCGCTGTTAACAACCTCTTTTGGTGGCATTCTTTTGATGTTACAGGCACATTTGAGAAAGAAATGTTTCCCTTTTCTGTCGTTTTGTCAATCACGATTTTCTTTTTAATAGCATTTTGCTTTGCCTCGCATGGTTTAAAATCCCCAGGATAAACAGAATGGAACTACCTGCTGATATTTAAAGGTCTAGATGATTTTATATAGCCTGCCTAGATCTTTTCATTATGATGGTATTTAAAAGGAATGGAAGAGCTTCTGTCTTTAAGTGCTGCTGTCTGATACACTGAGACCACGCCTGGTGCTGTGGGTTTTTCATGTTTGGGACTGTGGATTCATTCAAATGACTTTTTTTCTTGTATTAAAAAAAGAAATATTTTTAGTGTGTGAGCTCTCGATCAATCTGTGATTTATCATCACCAAGTGGCTCCATCCAATTTAATGACTATTTATTAAGTATCTACTACGTAGAAGCCTCTGAGTCCCATGCTGGGGAGATGCAAAGGGGACTCGCTCACCGCCACCCACCTCAAGGAGCTGGAGGCAGGCAGGCAGGGAGACAGCTGCCCTAAAGCAGAGCAGAGCACCTGCAGGATATTTAGTAGAGACACGTGCTGCCCAGCTGTGGGGGTGCAGAGGCATGGCTGATACAGCCTCAGGCATTGGGGGGCGCTCCGTGGAGGCGACGCATCAGCTGGCCCTCCAGGGGTGAGCTGGTCTAGACAGTGAGAGGAAAGGGCTCAGAGGCTCGGCAGCATAGGGCTGTCTTTTTTGTTTTTGTTTTTGTTTTCCAGGGAACCGTGGTGGTCCAGTGTGTGCAGCCACCAGCATAGGGGAGGAGGTGAGATCATCAGGGCCAGGCCTCGAGGCCCTGAAGCGCCGGCTAAGGAGACTGAACTTGTTCCAAAGACACTGGGGGTCCCCAGGCCCAGCTCAGCTTCTCTCTCCCCTTCTGAACAACCTGGACCAAAATATCCCCCACTTGATGTCCTCACCTTACGAGGGTTGTGCTGAGGAGTTTCTCAGTGAAATCCCATGACGTCTGCAGCATACTCCCAAATAGTTCAGCCAAAAACATGTTATACACAGAGACACAGGGACAGGGAGACATACAGAGAGAAACAGAAAGAGACACACAGAGAGTCAGAGAGAGTCAGAGGGACACAGAACGTGGCAAAGCATTGACAATTGTTTAATCTAGGGGAAGAATATATGGGTGTTCATTATACTGTTCTTTTAACTTTTCTGAAAGTATGCAAGTTCCTACAATAAAAATCATGAGTAAAGAAGAACATCGAAAGAGGGAGGGGCAAGATGGCAGCAGAGTAAGGAGCTCCTCGAGTCAGCTCGTCCTACAGGACAGTTGGTGACCACCCAGCGCCATCTAGAGCACTTCTTTGGGGACCCAGGAGTTCAGAAGAGCATCCTGCAACATCCTTGAAAGAATGGGAGGAGGAGACTGCCCATCTGCAGGGAAGTGGCATGAGCAGAGCCCTCCACGCCACAGAGGCTGGTGCCCATCCTCCACTGGCAGCACAAACCACCTCAGGAGCTATTCCAGGGCTGAAGTTGGAAGCTCCATTTCCCCAAAACAAGGGAAAAAGAGACAGTTGGGCACCAACTTCAGAGACTGATTAGTAAACATGGCTGGCTAAAGTATAATCTTAAAAACAGCTAAAGTTTGAACCTGTCCAAGTCAGAAAGAGGCCAGTAGCTGCCATTTTAACTCCACCCCCAGCATGAGGGGAAGCCAAGCTGACTGAAAATCACAGTGAAGGACTGGACTATTGGGTGCCTGTGGTTCCATTCTCACCCACTAAAGGGCAGGAGGGACGGTGCTCCCTTAGCCTCTCAGGGCAACTGCAGACGCATACAACCCACATGGATTAGGTTATTGGCCACTCCAGAGAGTCCATCCCATCCTCTGGCATGGGAGGAGGGGGGCCAGCACTATGTCAGTCTACCTGGGCAACTATGGACATTTTGGACCCACACAGCACAGATTGCTGCCCACACCTGCAGCTCCACCCCTACCCCAGGCAGGGGAGGAAGAGACGTGAAGCTGCAGCAGTTTCTCTGGGCAACTACAGATGGTCTTGGCCTACACGGCTTGGATTGTTACATACAGCTGTGGCTCTGTCCCTACCCCCAGCAGAGGAGAAAGGGGGGAGAAGCTTCATCAGTCCCTGGGGCGATGCAGGCAGCTTCCGCTTCCACATCTTACAGAATCAAGTAAATCTTCAGCTCCTACTACACAACTAGTGGGAGAAAGGGCAAGAAAGCCCTAAACTAAAGAAATAAACTGCGCCCAATTAAATACATCTAGTAAGTCAGATGTCAAGTTACCAACAAAAAAATACAATCCATACCAAGAAACAGGAAGATATGGCTCAGTCAAAGGAACAAGATAAGCCTCTAGATGACATAAAGGAGTTGAACAACTAATCAAAGATGTTCAAACAAATCTCCTTAATAAATTCAATGAGATAGCTAAAAAGATTAAGGATATTAAGAAGACACTGGGTGAGCACAAAGAAGAATTTGAAAGCATACATAGAAAAATAGCAAATCTTATGGGAATTAAAGGCACAATAAATTAAATTGAAAATACACTGGAGGCAAATAACAGCAGATTTGAGGAGGCAGAAGAAAGGATCATTGGGCTTGAAGACATGGCCTCCAAAAGCAAACATACAAAAGAACAGATGAAGAAAAGAATGGAAAGAATTGAACAAGGTCTCAGGGAGCTAAATGACAGCAAGAGATGTGCAAACATATGTGTCATGGGTGTCCCAGGAGAAGAGAAGGGAAAAGGGGCAGAAGGAATATTTGAAGAAATAATGGTAGAAAATTTCCCAGCCCTATTGAAAGACACATATATCCATGTCCAAGAAGCATATCATACTCCCTTCTGTATAAATCCAAATAGACGAACTCTGAGACACATACTAATCAGAATCTCAAATGCCAAAGACAAAGATAGAATTCTGAGAGCAGCAAGAGGAAAGTGATATATAACATATAAGGGATACCCAATAAGGTTAAGTGCTGATTTCTCACCAGAAACCATGGAGGCAAGAAGGCAGTGTATAAAGATACTGCAGGAAAAAACCGCGGACCAAGAATCTTATTTCCAGTAAGATTGTCTTTCAAAAATGAGGGTGAGTTTAGAATATTCACAGATAAACAGGAACTGAGAGAATTTGTAACCAAGAGACCAGCTTTGCAGGAAATAGTAAAGGGAGTGCTACAGCCTGAAAAGAAAAGACAGGAGAGAGAGGCTTGGAAGAGAGTCTAGAAATGAAGATTATGCCAGTAAAAGTAATTAAAAGTGTAAAAGGAGGGGTGAAAATAAAATATGACAGATAAAACCCAAAGGTCAAAATGGGTGAAATAGAGGATTGTGGGAAGATGGCAATGGACAAACAGGCAGAGCTAAATGCTCTCACAAAAACAACAGAGAAAGAACCAAAAGCTGTCTCCGGAGACTGCTTTGGGGGTCAGCAGACCAGGACAGTGCTACACAACTCCCAGGATGGTAATGGACAGAAAGACAAAGAAGCCAAAAGGTCATACGTGAGTTAACAAGCCCCTATGGCAGCCAGGAAGGGCTCCCCTCACCACCCCCAAAATATTAAGCTGGGGTAAAACACCTGGCTGATGGTAGCCAATTGAGAGGGGAGCAGACATCTTCCTCCCTGTCAACTGTTTCAAGGGAAAAGGGAGGGGAGGTTGGGGTGCTCTTCTTCAGTGAATTTGGCCAGCAGAACCTGATTTGAATCTCTGATCTGGAGATTCAACACAGGAACACAGAAAAGCGAATACTGAAATACCACCATGGAAAGGTGTGCTAACTAGCGCCATCTGCTGGCTGATCTGGAAACTGCATGAACAAAAACTGTTCACGCTCTCTGTATCCAGCCCCTGGGAGAAAATCTTCGCCCCACTAGTGAGTCCCTGGCTTGATTTTGAAAACTTAATCAAGTTTTAAGACTGAGAATAAGTTGAACCAAATAGCAAAGAAGAGCTATGGGGAGGGGGGGGTGGAATCAATAAGTGAGAGACAGAAATTAGCCACCAGAGTAAATACACCA